>CAKOAT010227376.1:6385-54084 GCA_932364175.1 Eruca vesicaria subsp. sativa | reverse complement strand
GAATTCGTGGAGATCTAGCATGAGGTCATAGTTCGGTGGGGATCTAATGCTATATGATAGTTCTCATGGGTAAATAGATCGTCTACCCAAAGATATATAAACAACAATTCAAATGCCATTGTTTTAAATGATAACATTTTTATTTTCTTATTTAATAAAACTTTTAAATCTCAAGTTATATAAACAACTATTTCAAAAAACTTTTAAATGAAAAAATTTATATATATTTTTAATTAAATTTTCAAATCTCAATTTAATTCTCTAATATTATACATGTTTAATTTACCAAGCAAAAAAACTCAACACAATATAACAAGAATACAATTTCATAGTTTAAAAATTCACACTCAACAAAATAAACATGATACATCAATGTATAGTCTCAATAAAATGAAATAATAACAATGTTTTTATAACATGCAAAAGATATTATTACATCGAACATACACCCGCTCTGGCGTGCAGATCACAAGCTAATCTAAACTATTAAAGTAGAAGTATATTTTGTACTTAGTCCAAACTTTTTCTCAATATTTACCAAGATATGCCACTGGCATTAAAACCCAATGTTTTGCTTCTTTAACTAACCGAGAATCACGTTTGTTTAAACCGTTAAATTACAAAACCATTCCTTAACCACCGGCATATCTACATTACAAAACAATTTAGATATAATTGCTGGTACGTACAGAATGTATCCTCGCCTCTGAGCCTTTCTCCCTTTTTCTTGGATCTCTTGAGAAGCAGTGAAATAAGTTAAAAGAACTTATAGTTAATATATTTATATGATATGCACCAAAGCTATATAATGCATCAATGTAAACACAAAAGCTGAGACCAAAGAATACTCCCTCCGTTTCATATTAAGTGTCGTTGTAGAGAATTTTTTACGTTACAAAATAAGTGTTGTTTTCGGTTTTCAATGCAAAATTTATTAATTTTATTATGTAAGTAGTTTTTCTATTGGTTAAAATATGGTTAGGTGTATAGATAATTGTGTTTTTATATAGGAAATATGTAAAATTAATTGTTTACTTAATCCGTGTGCATAGTTAGAGAATGACATATTCAAAATAGAGTTGTCTCGTCAGCTTTTAAGCAACACAACAGAGAAACAAGTGGTATTCCTTGAAGATAATAACCTAAAATAAAACTATTTTAACTCACAAAACTGTAGGAGAACAATCAATCAAAGGTAAATATAAACATCGATAACATCAAATACGTGGGAAAACAGAACTCAAGAGTAACCAAAACCCACATAAACACTAATTCAAAGCAAAACCATCAACACAGACATAAGCAGCATCATATAGGAAATCACTTACAAAATAATACAAACGACATGACACAGAGAGTAGCTTCGCTGAAATCTACCCGATATTACTTAAAAGAACAGAGTAATAAAAAGACTTATTTTTGTTTGAGACTTTAGTCTAATTTGAATCTTCTTAAAGTGATTTGGTTGGTCTCCTCTGTCGAGATTAGTTTAACCCGAAACAAATGTTATTACATCCCAGACTCGGATCTTCAGGACCCAGAGCCTCGATCCGCTGATCACCGATCTGAGAAACAGCCTCTGGCTAATGCTCAACCGAATCAGATCACCACTGGGATAACTAACCCGAGACCCTCCAGTGGAAACAACTCTGGGGTTACAGCCCCCGAGAACCCTCAGCGTCAACCCGCTTTGAACCAATCAGAGGCTCGGCTAACTGAGATGCGTCGAATTATGGTGCAGTTGGTAGATAGAGCTCAGGAGAATGAGCGTACGTTGCAACATCTAACTGCTCAGCAGCAACGGTTTAAAGAAGTAACCAGATCTCAGTCCGCAACAACCCGGCCACTGCAACGCCAGGGCTCGGGAATCACTTTCCGAGATCGGTTATCTGATCCCGCGTTCCCTCGCGGACGTCTAGATTTTTTCCCTGATAGCACTGCCCCAGATGGGCAGGAGTCTGTTCTCCAGACACCTCACGCTGGAACAGCTCCTACGTTTAACCCACCCGTAACCAGCGCTATGGGGAGCAACGTTGCGACAACCAGCTCTGCGCCCAACCGGGTTACTGAGCAGAGCACACGTTTGCCACCTCCGCCACCTGTTTTCAGGTCCGGAGAAGGAATATCTTTCCTTCCTAGGGGAATAGCACCAGCTTCGACTTATCAAACTGGGAGCGCGATCCCGAATCAGGATGGTCACCAGAGGACGGAAGCTAATCCCACAGCTCACCCTACTGGTCGCATCCCTCAAAACAACCCAAGAGCTAGTGAGCGATTTAGCCCACCGAATGCCTGGGAGAATAACCAGGCTCGACTCCGACAGAAACCTCCCCGTCAGGTTCATAACGACGACCCAACTATCCTTCCTCTAGAGGGATCCGAGGCCATCCGCCAATATATGGAGCAAACTCACGCAGCTCTCCAAAAGTTGAATGCTCAAGTCCACAAAGCAACTAGCTCAGCTCCCGAAATTGATGAAACCCGTGGGACCCCATTCACAGACAGAATCGCTAGCTCCTATATAAGAGATACCCAAAAAATTAGGATTCCCGAATATGATGGAACCTCAGATCCTAAGGATCATTTGAGAGCCTTCCAACTAGCTATCGTGAAAGCTCACTTTACGAGAGAAGAATGCGAGGCAGGTTACTGCAAGACATTCGCCGAAAACCTAGTCGAAACAACTCTCGAATGGTTTTCTAGCCTCGAGCCGAACTCAGTAGATAATTTCGACCAGCTCACCAACGCCTTCATGAAGCAGTACTTGACCCATATCCTAAAGCAAGCTTCTGAGGCCGACCACTGGAAAATCAGAAAAGGAATGGGAGACTCATTACGGGTCTATATCGAAAAATTCAGAGCAGTGAGAACTAAGCTCTCGAATCATGTTGGTGTCAAAATCGGTCACGACGGAATCAAGGGCAAAAAATCTCCGCAAAAAATATAAAAGAAATCATTTTATAAAACTCGAAGAATCGTTTTATGAAACTCGAAGAATCGTTTTATAAAACTCGAGAATCGTTTTATAAAACTCGAAGAATCGTTTTATAAAACTCGAGAATCATTTTATAAAACTCGAGAATCGTTTTATAAAACTCAAAGAATCATTTCATAAAACTCAAAGAATCGTTTTATAAAACTCGAGAACCGTTTTACAAAACTCAAAGAATCGTTTTATAAAACTCAAAGAATCGTTTTATAAAACTCGAGAATCATTTTATAAAAATCGAAGAATCGGTTTATAAAACTCGAGAATCGTTTTATAAAACTCGAAGAATCGTTTTATAAAAATCGAAGAATCGTTTTATAAAACTCGAGAATTGTTTTATATAAAACTCGAAGAAACGTTCTATAAAACTCGAGAATCGTTTTATAAGACTCGAGAATCGTTTTATAAAACTCGAAGAATCGTTTTATAAAACTCGAGAAATCGTTTTATAAAACTAGAAGAATCATTTTATAAAACTCGAGGATCGTTTTTATAAAACTCGAAGAATCGTTTTATAAAACTCGAAGAATCGATTTCTAAAACTCGAAGAATCGTTTTATAAAACTCGAAGAATCGTTTTAAAAAACCGCGCAAAACCAAAACCACCGTAAAACGTGTACTAGCTTCGTCCCGGCTAGTTCGCCCAACGGCAAACTAAGCCAAGCCGGCTTAGTTCGCCGTTGGGCAAACTAGGAGCGTCCCGGACAGTTCGCCGACCGGCGAGTTGGACCGGTCAGGCTCGGTTCGCCGTTCAAACCACGGTCGAAATACCTCCCGTTTCCTCTCGATCCGACCTATCATTCGAGTTTTACGATAAAAACCGCAAAACTTTGTTTTCTCGGAAAGAAATCGAGGAAATCGTATAAAACATACACGATTAAACGAAACACCGAACATTGCCTAAACTATACGATTTATTCAAGATTTTTTGTTAAAATCATAAAAAACGCGTTTTTAATAAAAACGTCGAGGAAATCGTAAAAAACGGCAATGATTAACCGAGAAACGAGCGTAGCTAAACTTTACGATTAAATCGAGAAACTTATCTAAAAATGGCATCGTATCAGGAAACGATATCGTCTAAAGTCGTAAAACGAATTTATCGCAAAACAGCTCGGAAAGTCCTAAAACGCGATAAAAGCCACTCGCGACTTTAAAACAAAATCCAGCCCGACGATACAACGACGTTTTGGCGATTTACTCGCAGAAAGAAAATAAATGTCAAACTTGAAGATAAATGTCAAGTTTGAGGATCAATAGAAGATTTCTGCGGGAAAAAGGAAAGATCGAGATAAATGGAAGATTTCCGATAAACTCGAATCTGGGAGAAATGGAAAGACTAAACTGTCTAGGAAGGGAGTATATAAGCAAGAGGCATAGGGCAGAAGCAAATGGACGAATTTCAGAGCTCTCATCTGAGACTTTTACAACTTTTCTAGACTTAGAATTTTCCGCACTTAGAAACTTAGACTTTTTCTCGACAAGTGGTTTCTATGACTGGCGCTCAATTACTAAACGAACTCGCCTAGGCGGTTTGATCTCTGGTCCAGCTCTATCAACTGAACTACGTTCGACTTGATCCAAAGGGGTATGTAGGCAGCCTTTCATAAGGTTCAGTCCGAAATCATTCAAATCATTTTTCTTATCTTTTTCCGTCTTTTGTTATCGAGCTGCGACTCGATTAGGTTTAAGGTTTTTATGTTGATAACTCGCTCACGGCCCTGCGGCCAAAGCCTTTGTAAACCCTTGTAATGATCGCAACGCTCTTACGCGAAATCGAAATAAGATCTACTTTTTCTTTAAATTTGTTTTATTACGTTTTCGTATTTTCCGCATTTATTTGGTTACTTGTCGTTGGCTTTCGCAGAGATCCGGTTCCTCTGGAAAATTAGGGTTTTCCTAAGTTTCCTTACTTGACGGAAATCGACAAGTGTGAATTTCGGTTCCCACAGTTTGGCGCTAGAAGAAGGTGGGTCGGATTACTCTTACTTATAGCCGCAAAACGCTTGATCAAAACGATGTCTGGATATATGAAAGACAAAGTCGCAACTCGCAAAAACACTGGTAAAACAACTCCAGCAGCGACTGCTCCTATAGCCAACGCTCACGCAAACGCTGTAGTACTCAACAAAATCGAAAACCTAATCACGACTCTTCGCCACGGGAAGAGCAACAAAACAAGCTCACGATTTCTATCTCAGATCACTAAGGGCAACGATAAAATCTATCAAACCCCATTGTGTTTTTCTTATTTCCGAGTTGAACAAATCTCATGGGTTGAGCAAAAGACGTTTCCGAGAACTTTTCGGAAAAATAAAACTTCCTCTCCCAGAAACTGCGGAACAAACCGTAAGTTACTCGCGAAATAAATCCTAGTTTACTCATGGAAAAAATCTAGCCTGTTCGCGGGAAAATCCTTAGGTAACTCGCGGAAAAACCGTAGGTTATTCGCGGCAAAACCCTAGGTTGTTCGCGGAAAAACCGTAGCTTTACTCGCGGAGAAAGCCCTAGCTTTACTCGCGGAGAAAGCCCTAGGTTACTCGCGGTATAAACCCTAGGTTATTCGCGACAAAACCATAGGTTGCTCGCGGAAGAACCTTAGGCTACTCGCAGAATTGGGAAATACTATCCAGCCGAAAAGACGATGAATTGGCCAAGCAACCTAGCTTGGCATCTTGGCGAGCTGACCGGCTTTCCACCTTGTTCTAGAGGCACTGATTTTTCCCCGAGGGTCCGCACAATCCAACTCATAGCTATGGTGAGCCGGACCGTACTATAAACAATTATCTCACTGCTTTTTGCTTCGTCTCAATCAAAGTTTTCATTGAGATTTTATAACGAAAACAAGATAGCTTGATGAATCGGGACTGTGCTCGCCGACTCATCAGTAGGAAAGTTGGACAAGCTCGACTGACCGAAACATCTCCATCTCGAATCTTGATCGAGACGCTTTTCGTTTCGTCTCAATTGGACTTTTTGTTGAGATTCTACGACAAAAACAAGTCAACTCAACGAATCGAGATCACCTACGCCAAGCGTCTTAGCTCACCGAACGTAGAGCTAAACCAAGCGTCTTAGCTCGTTGAACGTAGAGATAAACCTAGCATCTTAGCTCGCCGAACGTAGAGCTGAACCAAGAGCATAGCTCGCCCGAGAGACGCTGACTTTGCCCCAAGTGTTCTTACCATCCGGATTGCCACACGGCGAGCTGAAAGGGTTCACCCGACTTGCCCTACGTCGAGCTGAACCAATCCTCGAGTTTCTCTCTCGAGTCTTGATCGCGCTGATTCTCGTTTCGTCTCAATCGGAATTTCCATCGGGATTTTACGATAAAACCGCAAAGACTTGTTTCTTTGTATAAGTTCGAATCAATCGTCTAAAACGGCAACGGTTGACTTAACACCAAAGTTGCCTAAACTATACGGAAAATCTGAACTCTCTAAAGCCAATCCAGTTTTACGAAACTCTGCAACGCTAAGTCGAAAACATCCAATCATAAACACGTGATTGATTTTTTCGATATACAAAGCGCACCTAGTCGGTCAAATAAAACCAGCAGTACGAAGAAACAAGAACATGAGCTCCGATTGTTAAGTCTTCTCCCTGCTCCGATACTCTTGCTGGTAATTCGTCGAAGACCGGTAGGTCAAAAGACGAAGAACGAAGAATAGACGATCCCAAATCATCGATGAAACTAAGGTATGTCCGATTTGAAAATTTTATTAGACTTCTAATTTCTCATAGGTAAGATTTGAAAACGTCTTGTAAACCGCCGTGAAACCTAGAGAACTTAGAATTTAGAGGATACTCTAGCATGCTAAGTCGTAAGCAATTTTTGTCTATCTCGATTTGTTGTTCTCTAACCATTCAGGCATAACTCGCAAACCGATCCAATCTCTCGTACAACCGAGAAACGATCGCCACGCATTCGAACGTACTCATATCCTAAAAGAAAGAAGGATTTAGAGACGCTGACGTCGTCTTAAAACCGACTCGCTCCTAGAAATTTTCGTAAACCAGACATACTCCATGTCATCGCCAATCTACCACAGTCTTTAACCAACCAAGATTATCGATAATCCGAGTCCTTCAAAGGAAACTCGTCTTTTTTCTTTTCGTCGAATATTTTCCCTCGCGTCGAGAAAACGCTTTCTATAAAGCAAACTCTCGCCAAAACAAGCAGAAAAATATTCGGACAATGCGACGCCTCGTCAAAATCATCCCAAAAGTGAACGAAAATATAAGAACCGTCTAAACGCTAAAGACTGATCCAAAACGTCTGGGAAAAAATCTCGAGGACTATACAGCATCTCTCGTCGCAACCATGCGGTTAGAAAATCTCTGCGAAACTTCAGAGTGAAACTCGATAATTTGCTGAAGTTATAAAGATCTTCTCCAACTTGGTAAAACAAGTTCCGTATAAGAATCGAAAAATTATACGAGAAATCTTTAGGCGTCAAAGCATTGATCTCGTTCTCCGTTGAACCAAGTGAATCACTGAATAAAATAGAGAACATAAAGCAGCAGTAGAGAACACGTCCTCCCTTCTCGCCGACTGATCCTATTGCTGGTCATGTGATTCATTCCGTCTAAGAAACCCGCTAAAACATTTTGCGACTAGATCTCGGTGAAATAAATTTTGGGTAAAACTCCGCGAGTGATTCCGAAAAAACCATCACCGAAGATCAAAAACTAAGGAGAAAGGTTTCTCGAAAAATCTGCGGAAACATTGTTAACCCAATGCGTCGTACCGATTTACTAAATTCATCGCCCGTTGCTTATGCGAGAAATCCTTTGTATAGTCAGGATCATGTCATAACAAAGTAACTTTCAAAGTAAACGTAACAGGTTTTGCGAAAAGTACTTTCCTTATAGCGAAAACCAAGCTATACAATCCGGCACTGAGCGACCAATCTAAACTTTTCTTCCTCGCGACACGATCTGAAAGATCTCACTCTTTAGCCCTTCGGTTCACGAGCATCCGCTTTCATTCCTCCCGATTACATCCGAGAATGAGACCGCCCCGCAAACGACTCTGCACGGGCTCTGCATTGAGCTTCTTAGGATCTGTCTCCCTCGAGTAAAAAAGAAACAATTTTCATACAAACAAAGGAAAGATTATACGAAACTTTCATCGTATAAATCAAACCTACAACGGAAAAACGTTTTCAATAACCACGGGCATACTTGGCATATCAAGCTCGACAAACACTACTTGGCTATTGTCCGATCACACTTCACCTCAATGCCAAGTTTACAAACCGACTCGAACTTTTCGATAGCACGAAAGTGTCGTGGTCTAATCCTCTACTAAATATGACCTTGGCTGTGCGGCTGAACACAACCTTCACGCCAAGCCAATGCATTCAACGGATAATGCAAACTTGTCGAAAATCGGCTAAATTCTGTATTCTCGCGATTTACTCTATTTCCGAAGCAAGTTACCTACAAAATCTGACGTATAAGAAAACACTCGTAACAGTTCTCCTAAAGCCGTACGAATCTTGGAAGGTCAACACTTCACAAAGCACCGTAACGAAAAACGCTTCGTTTTGGGGAAACAACTTACGCGACCTCTCGGTCCTAATTGCTCTAGCACAAATCATAAAACTACCTAACATCCAAACAGGAATGTAAGTTTTAATTGCGAGTATCCGCAAACAAACCAAAGTGTTCCTGCAAAGCAAGGTTAAGACAAAGCCTTTGCAACACCGCGCAACATCTTCGAGCCCGCAAACGTTCCGAAAACGAAACGCGGCATATAAAATAAAAACCAACTTTCGGCACTGCAAGACGTCGCAGACGCCCGGAGATTAGTTTTTCAACACAAATACCTTCCTCGATAAAGTCATTTTCTTGGAAGACCTAACTGTCCATTCGCAACTATAAATTACGCAAAACTTCTTAACCTACGTATCTGTCGCGAAGGCCAAAACTACGTAAACATCTATCACGTAAAAATAGTTTGTTGCTGATTACAACAAACTCGCAACAGTCCTAAACAAACTTAAGTTATCTCGTAGAGATAGCTCTCGAACACCCGACACAAGGGTAATAGCACTATAAAAGAAATCCAAACTTTTGATCAGCACTTCCGGGCAACTTAGAAATTGTTCCCGGTGAGATGCTCGGTTCCAACAAGATGAATCATATAAGCCGAGAACCTATCGCGGATTCTAAATCGGTATGGAATCAGTTTAAAATCGCAACAGGCAAAACGAAAGCCGACTAGTCATCGCATAGCCTCAATCCGAAAGTAAACCTAGGTCTTGCCTTAAACCCAGCACACTGGTCGCTAACGTCTCAAGGCATGAATCGAGATCCTAAAGGCATGTCTCTTCGTCTATATCTAAACGCTCACTCGGTTTACTAAACATCCTACAACGAGCAAAAGAACAAGGCGATACACTAAGGGAAAAAGGAATGCGAGACGACAACTCGCGGACCTCCCTCAATATCAACTCATATTCTTCCCGCTACATTCATACGAATTAAAATACGCTCTTAAAAACGCAAACTGATTTTTAATAAAGCCGCAAAAGCGGCATGGACTCAGAGCCGCACACGGCCAGTCCGAAAACTATAACGGCCACGCTCGGCCAGACCAAACGGCCTACGAGGCTAATCTCAAGGCCGACAATGGTCCAGATGCCATCGACATTAATATGCTCGATAATTCCTACACGACATATAACTAGACCGTAAAGGTCTTGCTAGGAAACATGTCGTACGAACCTTAACTCCAAAACGAACTACGAAAGGCTTGACCCCCTCAAAAGGGTACGTAGGCAGCCTTCACAAGGCGCATCCCTAATCTTAAACGCTTTCCGCTCCCTGGAGAGTGGAAATATCACTTTCAACGGACCTTTCCAACCATTAATTCCGCCTAACTTAACTAAAACTGGCTAACCACTTTAAGAATCTTATGCTAAAGGCTCAAGATTCTAGCAAGCTGGGAGGCTAACTGTTGGTGTCAAAATCGGTCACGACGGAATCAATGGCAAAAAGTCTCCGCAAAAAATATAAAAGAAATCGTTTTATAAAACTCGAAGAATCGTTTTCTGAAACTCGAAGAATCGTTTTATAAAACTCGAGAATCGTTTTATAAAACTCGAAGAATCGTTTTATAAAACTCGAAGAATCGTTTTATAAAACTCGAAGAATCGTTTTATTAAACTCGAGAATCGTTTTATAAAACTCGAGAATCGTTTTATAAAACTCGAGAATCATTTTATAAAACTCGAAGAATCGTTTCATAAAACTCAAAGAATCGTTTTATAAAACTCGAGAATCGTTTTATAAAACTCGAAGAATCGTTTTATAAAACTCGAAGAATCGTTTTATAAAACTCGAGAATCATTTTATAAAACTCGAAGAATCGTTTTATAAAACTCGAGAATAGTTTTATAAAACTCGAAGAATCGTTTTATAAAACTCGAAGAATCGTTTTATAAAACTCGAAGAATCATTTTATAAAACTCGAGAATTGTTTTATAAAACTCAAAGAATCGTTTTATAAAACTCGAAGAATCGTTCTATAAAACTCGAGAATCGTTTTATAAGACTCGAGAATCGTTTTATAAAACTTGAAGAATCATTTTATAAAACTCGAGAAATCGTTTTATAAAACTTGAAGAATCATTTTATAAAACTCGAGAAATCGTTTTATAAAACTAGAAGAATCAATTTATAAAACTCGAGGATCGTTTTTATAAAAATCGAAGAATCGTTTTATAAAACTTGAAGAATCTTTTTCTAAAACTCGAGAATCGATTTATAAAACTCGAAGAATCGTTTTATAAAACTCGAAGAATCGTTTTCCAAAACCGCGCAAAACCGAATCCGCCGTAAAACGCGAACTAGCTTCGTCCCGGCTAGTTCGCCCAACGGCGAACTAAGCCAAGCCACCGGCTTAGTTCGCCCAACGGCGAACTAAGCCAAGCCGGCTTAGTTCGCCGTTGGGCGAACTAGGAGCGTCCCGGACAGTTCGCCGACCGGCGAGCTAGACCGGTCCGGCTCGGTTCGCCGTACGTCGAACCGACCATCCCGAGCCTCGATAACCCGCATCCCCGATTCAGTGCTTATGTTCTTCGACACGGTCGTGTTCCGAACCACGGTCGAAATGCCTCCCGTTTCGTCTCGATCCGATCTATCATTCGAGTTTTACGATAAAAACCGTAAAACTTTGTTTTTTCGGAAAGAACTCGAGGAAATCGTATAAAACGGTAACGGTTAAACGAAACACCGAAAATTGCCTAAACTATACGATTTATTCAAGATCTTTCGTTAAAATCATAATAACGCGTTTTTAATAAAAACGTCGAGGAAATCGTAAAAAATGGGAATGATTAACCAAGAAACGAGCGTAGCTAAACTTTACGATTAACTCGAGAAACTTATCTAAAAACGGCATCGTATCAGGAAACGATCTCGTCTAAAGTCGTAAAACGAATTTATCGCAAAATGGCTTGGAAAGTCCTAAAACGCGATAAAATCCACTCGCGACTTTAAAACGAAATCCAGCCCGAAGATACAACGACGTTTAGGCGATTTACTCGCAGAAAGAAAATAAATGTCAAACTTGAAGATAAATGTCAAGTTTGAGGATAAATAGAAGATTTCCGCGGAAAAAAAAAGGAAAGATCGAGATAAATGGAAGATTCCCGATAAAACTCGAATCTGGGCGAAATGGAAAGACTAAAACGCCTAGGAAGGGAGTATATAAGCAAGAGGCATTGGGCAGAAGAAAATGGACGAAATTCAGAGCTCTCATCTGAGACTTTTACAACTTTTCTAGACTTAGAATTTTCCGTACGTAGAAACTTAGGCTTTTTCTCGACAAGTTTGGTTTCTATGACTGGCGCTCAATTACTAAACGAACTCTCCTAGGCGGGTCGATCTCTGGTCCAGCTCTATCAACTGAACTACGTTCGACTTGATCCTCGAAAGGGGTACGTAGGCAGCCTTTCATAAGGTTCAGTCCGAAATCATTCAAATCCTTTTTCTTATCTTTTCCCTTCTTTTGTTATCGAGCTGCGACTCGATTAGGTTTAAGGTTTTTATGTTGATAACTCGCTGATGGCCCTGCGGCCAAAGCCTTTGTAAACCCTTGTAATGATCGCAACGCTCTTACGCGAAATCAAAATAAGATCTACTTTTTTCTTTAAATACGTTTTAATACGTTTTTCGTATTTTTCTGCATTTATTTGGTTACTTGTCGTTGGCTTTCGCAGAGATCCGGTTCCTCTGGAAAATTAGGGTTTTCATAAGTTTCCTTATTTGACGGAAATTGACAAGTGTGAATTTCGGTTCCCACAAATCCCAACGACCAAGTTGCCATCGAAGCCCTTAAAAGAGGCCTGTGGTACAAATCGGAATTCTGGTCCGAGCTAACGCTCAATCCTCCCCCAACTATCGATGATGCTCTTCAAAAACATCTAGATATATTACCTTGGAAGAGGAAACGGATGCACTAGATAAAATCCATAAGAAATCTCAAAATCACCCGAAAGGTGAAACCTCGGAAGCAAAAGGATCTTCTAAAAAGGGGAGTTCCGAAATAATCAGACCCAGGGAGAACATTCTTATGCAGTCGAGGAAGTCCAACAGGAAAAACCTGTTGCTGCGACAAGCAAAACCCCCTGGTCGAAGGGCTATGATGAGAACAAACACTGCTCTTATCACGATCGAAAAGGACACTCAACTGAGGAATGTTGGGACCTCCAACGACAGTTGGCAGCTAAATTCGTAGCTGGAGAGCTAAAGGATGTGGAACTCAAAAAACCACCACCCTACCAGAAAAGAGGTCCCAGAGATAACTCTATTGTTTCTCTTATTTTAATTATCTTAAAGCATTATTCAAACCATTATGACTTTGTCCCTCATAAATATGTTTGAGTAGTCTCTCTTGTTAGATTTAGGTTTTTCATTAGGGTTGACTCAAGCATTGAAGTAGTCATCATTAGGGTGTTTAAAATATAGTTCTAAATCTAGTCATCATGAATACTAATGCTAAGGATTGATCACCCTTACCTCTGATTTTAAGAATAACTTGGATAAGTGAGAACTTAGCAATTACCTAGAGTCTAAGTTGTTTATTGAAGACTAGAGAACCCCTTTCAAACCTGTCAATAGTACTCGCTGGATGCAATATCGATCGATGAGATAACTGTCGCATCGACCGATATAGCATAACAACATCGATCAATATTTCTATCGAAACATCGATCGATATTTGTTCAAGGTCATCGAACGATAGTTCTTGACCCAAGATCCAGTAAGTGTTAATACTTCAAATCCTTAAGATTTTGAATCCATAATTATGAATAATAAAAACCCTTTATAACTTGCATGCTTGTCATACCTGAGAAAATACCTAAGTTTAAATACCTTCTTTTCTCTTAACAAACAAATCAATCAATCAAGCAATTGCTTGGTAACCTTTTTAAGTTATTGTTTAAAACTTGCTATTTAGCTTTACTTCGAAAACTAAATAATCTGTTGTGTAATCCTAGAGTCTCCATGGATTCGATCCCTAAGTACTACAAGTGAACCTCTTTTGATGAGAGTAACTCACTCCTATAGTAATTTGGGTGATATCATGTACCTAGATTAGCCTCTCTCAGTATGTGCAAGTAATTTGGTATTTTCCCATAAACACCTATCCCTTTGTAGCACTTAACTCCCATACACCACAAGTGGTATAGATATGCATCATACAAGAAAATTTATGAAAATCAAAAGAAAAACAATGGAGACTAGGTTGGATGACGAAGAAACAATGGAGTCGACACATAAGGAATTTTTTGATGTGAGAAATCGGTTTCACACGTTTAAGGAAAGTAAAATTATTAACAAATCTTTTTATAATATTTTTCCAAATAATTTCCCAAATTTTTCCTTATCCGTAAAAGGTACCTTATACAGAGAGTAGAACTACTAACGTGTCACTATAAGAAGATTATACTATTAGTAGATGTTTGAGTTATGTTTAGATTATGTATTCAGAGATTTGTAGAAGTGGCTTAAAACATAGAACCCACATTCAGTTATTTTGTAGAATCCTATATAAACGTAGAATATAGATTCTAAAAGATGTAGATTTTACTGTTTAATGTGGAATATGAATTATATTATGCGATTTTTCGTAGAATATGAATTCTACTCTCCGTAGAACGTAATTAAATTTTTTAATTTACCAAGTTTTTGAAAAAAAAATTATCAGTTTGTGTTTATAGGCATTTCATCATTTTTTTTATGTTTTTAAATATTTTGAGTCATATAACTATTTATTTTATTAATATTTATAAATGGAAAGGGTAAAAGGGAAAAAATGATTTAAACTAAAAGGACAAGATATATTTTTTTTCTTTCTATATTAGCATAATTTCTTATTCATTACGTGCAGTTTATACCTTCATTATTTAAAGTTTTAGTGTGAATAGTAATATGTAACAGTCGTAAAATAACTGAATAACTGAGATACGACCATAATCTAACAATATTAAAAGGACTTAATGCTCAAAGGAGAGAGCTAGCACCTCAGATTAAATAATCATCCACTAAGATCTTACCATTTTTCCATGTATCTCTGCTTAGTCAAGTCTTTAAAAAATCGGAACTCTTGCGTTTGGGTTTTTTCAGTCTCTGTTACCTATCCTCCTCTGCGATCAATTGTTTTCTTCACTTCCCTCATAATGATTTCCTTTCACCTCCCTCATTTTGTCAATCTTTATAAACTGTTTCCTCTTAGCTTGCTACAAATCAAAACCCAAAAACGTCTCAGTAAAGTCATCTCTTTCAATCTCATGTCACTTCGTATTTCACATCTCACCAGGTCCATTACGATCCGAATTACAAAAGAAAAGATTTTTTTTGGACTGGAAATGCTCATCACTGTGTCTAAACTAAAACTCTCTTCTCTTTGTGGGTGTTCATCTCCATCCTCTTCAACCACTTCTTTGATTCCTTCTCTTACCCATCTCTCATCATCTCCTCCTCCTCCTCCAATGTCCCCGAAGTTGTTCAGACCAATACCGCCGTGTCACCATCTCCTCCACCGCATCCTCATCTCAAGATCTCCCCTCCACCTCTTCCACCGACGATGGTGTGGACATGAATCATCGACGAGAATGGAACCTATGTCAGATTCCTTGAGATCGGAGGGTTCGATCCTGAAACCATCGATGAGATCAAGACTGGGAACTCTTCATCGGAAGAAGAAGCCGGAGTCTCGAAAGTTCTGTTTCGCATTGAGAAGTTCAGTGTGTGTGACAAGAGGAAGACAGATCACATTCCATGCTTAGACAACGACGAAGAGATGAAGTTGAATAGTAAATACATAGGAGAAAATTACGAGAGACATTGTCCTAAAGAAAGCCTTGACTGCTTGATTCCACCACCAGATGGGTACAAGAAACCAATCCGATGGCCACAAAGCAGAGACAAGGTGAGATAGTTTCATGAAACACCTTCCCCTTTACTTCCTACCAATGTAAACTCTCTAACTTTATTGAGTGATGTGTTTCTACTATTAGATATGGTTCAACAATGTGCCTCATACACGCTTAGTAGAAGATAAATGAGGTCAAAACTGGATAAGAAGAGAGAAAGACAAGTTTGTTTTCCCAGGAGGTGGAACTCAGTTCATACATGGAGCTGATCAGTACTTAGACCAAATCTCTCAGGTTTTCATTCAACCTCTCTGCCTTTTTGTTATCACCTCATCTGCTTTCAGTGTTAAGATCTTAGATTGAATTTTTTGTAGATAATTCCCAGCATTAGATTTGGTGTAACATGTCGTGTTGCCTTGGACATTGGCTGTGGCGTGGCAAGCTTTTGTGCATTTCTGATGCAGCTTAACACTACATCTCTGTCTGTAGCACCTAAAGATGTACATGAGAATCAGATACAGTTTGCGTTGTAGTTGTCTTATGATATGTAACACTCTTGCTTTTGGTACGGAGAGGAGGCTAGAGAGCTAGAATTACAAGCTAAAGGCAAAACTGATATCTCCACGATACACATTGCGAAAGATATTAAAAAGTATCATCTCTGAAGAATATGCATTAGATGTTTTATGAAGGTATCAGATTGACAAGCAATACTCATCTCATATTCTATTTATTAAAAGCAGGAAAATGGATAGATCATATAGAGATCTCGAGGCAAGGAAGAGCAGGGCTAAAGATTTCGAGAAGTTATATATGGATATGTCAGTGCAGAAGGAATTACAAGTAAACTTATATCATTTAATTTCAAAGGCATATATGACTGTATCTTGGTAAAAATTTTAAAAATCTCTAATAATGTTATTTTAATGCATATATAATGTTCGGATTATAGGCAAGAATGGAGAAGGTTAATGAAGGGATGATACTGCTACATGAACTGGTCCCAGGCTGTGATAAGGTTTGTCTCTCAAATAATGACGTGTGATCAATATGCTAATTAATCTCTAGATCTTCGTTTGTGCTTCTTTAATAGGTTCATCCTATAAGTAACAATATTGTATAGTTTTGATGGTATAGTTTCTTTTTGTTAATTAATCAACTAAAAAGTGGATTGCTTAATTTCTTTTTAATGAAGAATAGTGGTTTCTGGTGTGCGAAAGTGGCCTTGAATATCTTAACTTTTTTGTTTCTGTGTTGGGAGAAGTATCCTGACATGAAAATTATGGCTTGAAGTCAGAATGCAGCCTTTGTCAAGAAGATAGTAATAAAAGTTCCAGAAATGACTTGAGAGACGATTTGAGTAGCGATAGAAGTTGAGCAGATTACATAAAAACTGGAAAAGTGATGGTAGGTTCTCAAGTTGGCTCACAAGATAGAATGAGGAAGAACAACATAAAGTCAGCCAAGAAAGTAAAGGTGTTGAGTTGAATATAAAATCTGTTGATTTCCTCTGTGTAAAGGACTGAAAGGATGCAGAGAGGCCTCACAGAACTAATTCAATGGAAGCCCGGGAGGGAGATGGAAAAAGGAAGACGAATGCTCAAGACACATACATACTCAAGACTCGAGCAAGGAGAAAAGAAGTCCTCCGCCAAGCAGTAATCATAGGAGTGCAACTTATCTTTTCATTTTTAATTCTGAGCTTTTGCTAAGTTTTTTTTTTTATATATTTAAGTATGGCTTTACATTACATATTTGTAAGCAGGTGACTTATTTGGTATTTCTTAATGTTACAACTTCGTATTATCTGATGAATGTATGCTATCAAAAGATTATTATTGCTCTGTGTATCTAAATCATTTCACAAAGTTCTCCTCAATGGTTACTTAAAAATCTCCCTTACTACAGGCTAGCAATAGTTACGCCATCATAAAGTCAATATAAAAGAACCATTATTTATCTGTGAATTTTATATGATCTATAATTTATTAAAAATGTACATGTATATAACTGTACGCAGGTTCAACATTCATTTTAAATTGGTTTATAAAATTATAATAAATGATTTCATAAACCTTTGTAATATATATAAACTCTTATAACTAAGACTTTCAGCAAATAGTTTTATAAACCTTTCTAGCCAGATAGGATGTTTGGGTTCGGATCAGATGTTTCGGATTTTTGAATATTCCAGTATATGGGTATAAAATCCGTTCGAGTATTTCTATAGTTCAAGTTGGGTTTGGATAATTTTAGTTTGGATTTGGTTATTTGGGCCGGGTTAAAAAAATTTGATTTGAAGAAATTCTAAATTCTTTATTTCATAAGTTTCTTAAATTTAAAAATATATCTTTAGCTAAACTGATTATTATTTTAATATATTGAATGATTTAGATTTAGAGATGAAATTATATGTATATATTAAAAAATACTAATTTGATTATTATTTAGAAATTTCCGATGCAATTTTTGTCTATGCATGAAGCAAGAAACTTGACATCATTTAAAGTGAATAGCAAATAATTTTGTCTGTAATTATAAGTATGTTATCTGATGTACTATGTGTAGCATTAATATAAATATTTAAAACAAAATGTGAGAAAAAATTAGAAATATAATGTCAAGTATATATATGTTTTGTAATCTTCGGATATCCATCAGGTTTAAATATCCAATCTCTTCTAATTCAACACCCATTCTGGTATTTTTTTAACTTTGGTTTCAATTTTTGTTTGAGTTTTTTTGGGTTAGGTTCAACTATAAGTTCTATCGGGTAAAATACTTAACCCTACTTTGAGCTTTGCTATTTCTTTGTATTATTGACAATCGATTTTTGAATAGTTGATAACTAATCCCAAAAGATACTATATTACTTTCAAAACAATGATTAGTGGAAAAGTATCATATCTAAAGTATCCAAAAAATGAGAATTGTTTTTAAAATATCACTTTTAATACCATTTTTTATGTTTATTTTTACCACATTTACCTTTCGTTTTAAAGATGTAAATAAACATTTATAACTTTAGAGTTAACTAATAAAGACTTAGGGTTTATATTTTAGAGGTAAGATTTTGGAGTGTATAGTTTATAATTTTTTAAATAAACAAAACTTTAAAATAGGTCAATATAAAAACTTGGAAAATCAGAAGTTTTATAAAGATTTCGAATTTAAAAATGTATAATTCAAAACAATATATATTTTAATTATTTATTTAAATAATTATTTATATTTATATATAACTATAAAGTAAGGATAGGATAGTATTTTGTATTTTAATTGAAACTTCATACTATACATATTTGTGAAAGCATCCATAACAAAGGTAAACATAAATAATACTCCCTCCATTTTCTTATAATTGACATTTTATAGGAATTTTTTTGTTTGAAATTATTTTCTGTTTTTAATTTTGTATTTAACATTTAATACTAATTAATGTTACATTTTAATGATATAATAGTTTATATTTTATTATTGGTTGAATTATTATTAGGTAAGCAATTAATGATGTTTTGATTAAAAAAGGATGATAATTAAATATTTTTAAATATATGTGTATAATCCTAAAATATCATATATAAAAAAATGAAGGGAGTAGTTTCTAAAATGACATAAATAATATCGAAATAAGACAAAACAGAATTCTCAGAAAAATATAGGACTGGTTCTTTATTTTTAATTTCATTCTTTAAATTTAGGATATTATTCATCGTCCAACAAAAGTTAAGTAAATTATCTGGTTTACGTCCGGAGAAACACTCTAGTGATAATAAAAATATAGATACATAGATATACATAGAAATTTCATATTAATAACTGTAATGAGGTTTGTTGTTCCAAAGAAAGAAAAAAAAACTGCAGTTTGTAAATATTCAAAAACCTTAACGTCATTATCAAATCTTGTCAACCACCTAAAAACATTACGGATTGGGGTTTAAAGGGTTAAGTGACTCACTGAATTCAAAAGTATTGAATATGTGGAACTACCGTATAATCTTACCCAAAAATAACCATTTCATATAATCAAAATATAAAAAGCAAAAACAGAATTTACATGTCGATGTAATCAGTTTAAAAGTAGAGAAACTCTTACATGTCTAACACGTGTTAATAAACTTCGAAATTAGATATGAACCGGTTTGAAACCAAAATCCTTTATAAGTAAACAAATAAATCATTTTATGAGATTTACAAAACTGGAGTGAAACTAACCGTAAAAAACACCCAATGAGATTTTCATTATAGTAAAAAGTTTTTTTCTTTTGAGTTGATCAAAAAAAAAGTAAAAAGTTTTAGTTAGAGTAAGAAAATCTACAAACGCGATAAACTAATTTAAAATATTAAAAATTCTGAATTGTAAACTTTTATATAAGAAATGCATGCATAAAAATGAAGACTTGGATTTGTTTTATTAAATCTACATGTATGTACTAATCTTAATTTATTTTACTGCAAAGCTTGGTATTTCAAAAATATTCAGACAACTTCAATACGAACTAGATGCATGGGTGAGCTTTCTTCTGTAAATGTTTTAAATTTATGTCAGCGGAGTAAGCGAAAACACCTTTTAAATCTCGTGAAATAAAAAATTACAAAAAAGGGAGAAAAGAAGTTGAAACTTGGAAATCATGCAAAGCCACACCTCTACTTCACCAACATCTCACCGTCTTAGGTGTCCTCTTCTCATCTCTCCAACTCCATCTATAAAGAAACCTTCCCAAAACTTTTAATTTTATTACAAACTGAGAAAAGCAAAAAAGAAGATCAAAGACAAAGTAGACACTTGCTCAAACATTGTCTTAATGGCGGATACACATCGCGTCGACCGTACTGATAGGCACTTACAATTTCAGTCACCGTATGAAGGTGGCCGAGTGAATATTCAGTTTGAAAGCAGTGGTGGTGCTGGAGGCTACGGCCAATCTGGTTATGGTGGTGGTGGTTATGGCCAGTCTGGTTATGGTGGTGGTGGCTACAAGAGCATGATGCCTGAAAGTGGCCCATCTAGCACCCAAGTAACGTTTTATGCACGATTTTCATTTTGATAAATATTTTCTAATCTCATCGATACAAGTTAATCAGATTATTCGTGGGACGAAATGAGACAACAGGTTTTATACTTCAGGATTGTTTTCTCTAAAAAAAAGAGAATTGAAACATGATTTGAATTTGTTTTATGGTGCTTACGCTATAATGCTTAATAAGATCGGTAAAAGATGTGTTCTTCCGACTATTATTTAGATTTGTTTTCTTTAAAACTGTCACCTTTAGTGGTCCAATCGAATAGTTGTATGCATATATCTTCGCTTGATCTTAGTCTAGTTGATTAAACTTTAGTTTTAATATTTACTTAGAACTATCCCGTGGTTGTGGTTACATTCATTTAACATTCCTGAACTTGTTCTCTAGCTTTTTAAAATAATGTTCTTTATAAGATTCATGTTAAAATGGTTACATACTTACATGCATACATATATACTTGTTTTTCTTGCTTTTACTATAATGATTGGTAACTAATTAACTGTCATTTTTGGAAGGTAATATCTTTTCTGGTTGGAGTCCCTTTAGTCGGTTCGTTGCTTGCAATAGCCGGTCTGCTTCTAGCCGGTTCGGTGATAGGTTTATTGATCTCTATACCGCTTTTTCTACTCTTCAGCCCTGTCATTGTCCCAGCGGCTATAACCATCGGGCTTGCAACAACGGGCTTCTTGACCTCCGGAATGTTTGGTCTAACCGGGCTTAGTTCAATCTCGTGGGTCATGAACTACCTTCGTAGGACCAGGGGGAGTGTGCCTGATCAACTGGAGTATGCAAAGAGGAGAATGGCTGATGCGGTTGGCTACGCTGGACAAAAAGGTAAAGAAATGGGTCAGTTCGTTCAAGACAAGGCCCATGACGCTAAACAGTATGATATTTCTAAGCCACATGATACTACTACTATTACCAAGGGTCATGAGACTACTACTCAGAGGACGGCAGCAGCATGATGAAGTTCTGTGTGAGGGGGAATGTATTTTCAGTATGATGTTAAGTTCTTTTTTATCTGTACTTTCAAGTCAAGAACCGTGCAGTGCGGTTTCTTTGTAAGCATAAACTGTCGTCAGTGCCTGTACTTGAATACTCAATAAATTCTCCATCGTCTTTATGTACGAAACTATGGATATTTATATATGCCTTTAATAGTAATTATATGACAATCTCTATTGATTAAGAAAAAAAAAAAAGGGGAAATTTGCCAAAAGGGGACCAAAAAACACAACTATTGTCCCCTTAGAATAAAATCAAATTTTGGCACTTTTGGACCTTCACTATCGTTTTTGTATATAAAAAATTTACAAGGTAAAAAATTGAGGAAAAATATACAATATGAAATAGAGTAGCATGTGAATATATGAAAAATATTTTTGCATTCAAAAAATGTTTGGAATAGTAATTTCAAAAATTGGATAAATCGAGTAGTAAAACAGATCTACCATCTACGGCGGTTCAGAATGTACAATCTACCAACAACTCGTCCATCTATAGGGCTTAGAATGCGTAATACACCAAAAACATATACATCTACGAACGAAGAATATGAAACTGACATTCCTTCTTTGTTATGCAGTTTCAGTAGAACATAGCATATACTGAAGACCCATCCGTCTACCTTGGCAGAACATATCTTCTTAGTATTAATCTTTTGTCTACGCTCGTGGGATTTCTTTTCCACTAGTTAAACTAATGGAAAATTTGGTAGAATGTATCTTCTACCAACGGTTTATGAGCCACCATCCGAAAATCTAGCAAAATCTGAAAGTAAATATTCTCTAAATATTTTTATTTCCTTTTTTAATATAGTTTGCCTTGAACGTGGGTCTTCTTCTTCTTCTCACCGTGAAAAAACCTCTTCTAATCTTCTAGTTCTTCGACTTCCACGCTATCTAACAATGAAGATGCACATGTATACTTCATGTGGTTCGTGGAACTCGTCTGTAAGCAATGGATGGCGATTTGTTGTTGATGAAGGAAAAGGAGGTAGGTTACAAACTGTGGACACAAGTTCATCTTTTGAACACCTGAAGTTGATCGTGTGTGAAGACTTTGGAATTGATCTAGACATGGTCAATNGATGGCGATTTGTTGTTGATGAAGGAAAAGGAGGTAGGTTACAAACTGTGGACACAAGTTCATCTTTTGAACACCTGAAGTTGATCGTGTGTGAAGACTTTGGAATTGATCTAGACATGGTCAATATCGAGTTGAGTTACTTACCTTCAGATTTGATGAATAGCATCAACTCGCCACCTGTTTTCATCACCAATGATAGACAACTCAAAAACTTTCTAACTTTCTACGCGGTTATGTGTTTCTGTTCGATCTAAGGTGGATACAAGGAATATCAATGTCGAATTTGACTTGAATGAAGAAGGGACTACTGAGTCGCCTAAGAGAGAGGAAGAGCATGTGGTGCACGTTATTGATGATCAAACCATGGTTGAAGAAGAAGATGATAACCTAGAGGAAAAGAATGACCAAGACATGATCAATGGAAAGCCTGTCCGTTTTTCTTTGGTTGGTGTTGTGAAGAAGGGTCAGCATTTTACAAGCAAATTGTCTTTGAAGGCGACACTAGAAATCTGCGCAATGAAAAACAATTTCGACTATAAGCTTGTCAAATCAGATACAAAAGTTTGGTATATTCGTTGTGCAGATGATGATTGCATATGGCGTGTTCGTGGAGAAGGATTAACAGGGTCTTCATATTTTATTATCAGAAAGTATGTACCTTATCATACATGTGCGCCATCATTCGTTGTTAATACTCTCATACTATAAATATATATGGGCTTTGTGATTATTAAGAAAAGACAAAAGGTTGCATACGTAGGTTTACAGGTTTAAAGCTTTACTTAACATTTGGGCTATAACAGTTTAGGGTATTGTTACATAATTAAGAGTTTGAAATAAACTAAATAACAGAGTTAAATAACAAAGATTCAATTAAACTAAAATAACAGAGTGAAATAGCTGAGTTTTAATACCCTACTTCCTAATTGTTCGAACTTAATCTAAATAACTACTACTTGAGTGAAATTTATTCAATCTCCACTACTGGATTTGAGAAGGTCTTTGGAGGAGTGTACTTTGACATTCTTGAGATAAACTCAGGATCATTGGCTGCTTCCCATATGTCATAAGCAATCTTCTGCCGGGCTTCACGAATGTTATCGTCATTAACCAATGATAAGTCTAACCCTAGAAGATGGCATTCAATGTGCTTCAACGCATAGACTCCACAGTCACTATGACTTTTGTTTAACAAGGGCATTGGGACGTAACTTACATCATATGCCTTGACGGTGTGTAGCTTACTATTTGAAGACTGCACAGCTTTAACAATTCTAGGGATGAGAACGGCAAATGGCTCCACTTCTCTCTTGTATTGCATTCCCTGACAGTCAAAGACCTCAATAGAACGAGTAGCGAAGTTGACGCACATAGAGATCCAGTGCGCATCGCCCACATTGAGAGGTATATACATGCGATCAACATCAAGATCCCACATAAGCCATGTTCTTCCGTGTGGTGGAAGTTCACCAGTGCCGTATTCATTCAGCACTCCAGGTATCTTGAAATTTCTCTTATCCTTCTTAAATTGTAAGTAAGATGTCTTGATTTGATTACCGAATATGCAGCTCATGAATGCGACTTTCTTTACGTTCCACCTACGCAACGAAGTCCTCTCACGGAAGACGTATAGCATAGCATCAATTTCCTACAATTTTCAACGAGTGTCAATTAAGCACAATGAGGAATTTAAGAACATGTAAGGTCGAAGCAAAACTCACAAAATTCTTCAACCATATTTCAGGTCCTATTACACGTGATATTAGCTCAGGTGAGCACACTGAAGGTCCAATCTTGAGAAGCCTGGGAAACAAAATTAAATTAAATAAAAATGTGATAGATGTGAAAATTTTGAGAAAAAAACATAAACTTACATATTACTTGAGGTCCAAGCAATCAGTTTATCCCATGAGTCCTCAGGGACAAACACTAAAGAGTAATCCTCATCATCCACCCGGTCTTCAGCCAGTTCTATATCTTTGAGTGTTGGTGGTATCCAATCCGCAGGCTTGAATGTAGATAATGGAGTCACGTATTCAATAGGTTCTTCGTCATTGAGCTTTTGAGAGGGATCAAAACCTTTAACTTGGGATGCTTGGGAAAGGTGACCCATAGCCTCTTGTAAATCCTCTTGTGTCCCCAATTCTTTTTTGCTTTTTGATGATTGTGACAAATTCTCCAAAAAATCCTTCAACCTATTTTGATCATCCTGATTATAACAACAAACATCACATTAATATATAAGTTTTACAAAACATTCAACTTACAAGCCGATATGCCACATAGAAAAACATACACATTACAAAGAAGTCAAATACATAACTTGCAATAAAGACTCCAACCACATTTTTCTTTGTCTCATTTTCTGGTTACCTTTCTTCCTGGCCGAGGGCTGCGACGAACCGTAGGAGGATCCTTGCTTCCTTCCTGCTTGCCTTTGCTTATTTCCTTTGCTACTGGAGAAACCATAGTCTGAGCCGATAAGCTTGAACACGGAATATCAGAGGCTTTGCCTGAACCTGGAGTCTCAACTGCTTTGCCTGAACCTGGAGTCTCAACTGCTTTGCCTGAACCTGGAGTCGTAGCTGCTTTGCCTTCACCTTTTCCCACTGTATCTGAAGGACCAGTAAGGTGAAACATTTGTTCCCTCAGGTGATCTATCTCATTGTTCACCTTCTGAAATTGCTCTTGTATGTCCTTCTGCAACACTTCCTTTAAAGAGCTGAGAGAAGAGGTCAACAAACCTTCCATGAAACTCTTCATTTCACTTGATACACCGCTGTTATGCTCAGCCGCTCTTTGACAAAGCATGTTCTTCTTTCTAGACTCGGAACCAGGATCATTTATCTTGCGCTTCCCCCTTCTTGCATCAACAGGTGGTTCCCTCACAGGTGATACTGGGGCAGCTTCGTCTTCATCAAGCTCTTCTTCATCTGATAACATGAAATTCTGAGGCTTCGGCTCAAGTTCCCAAGTGAACTGGGTCCAGTCTTGATTCCTATTTAGCATATCAACAACACGACCAACTCTTTCATCATTCTTCTCATCTTCTCTTATATAAGCAGCATCATCAATCACTTTTGAGTTCCCAGTAGGATCAATAAATGGGAAGACCACTCCCTGACAAGAACAACCACAAGCAGTGAGCATTTGTTTGATAACTAAACTGAATAATCAAAATAAAAAGAAAAAATTACCTTATCAAAATGGGACTCTAGGCTACTGATATCTTGATAAGATACCTTACCACTTCCTTTCCAATTCATGCATCTTACTGCCGTGACATTTTGTTTGAGCTTCTTACCCACCATAATACCTATGTCCGGGATTGCCTCCATAACCCAAATCTGAAACGCATAAGAAAATCCATCCAGCACGTAACTGTTCTTCATATGTAACTCGGCCCTTGCTTTGACTATTGATGCAAGCAACTCGTCATACGCATAAAGACCCCAAGGATACTTCCTCATTTTCTCGAAATCCATCACCAAACGAATGTATTCGTGAGGGATATGCACTCTCTCATCCTTCGCAATGACGAATCCATGGATAACACAGAGATACACTAGCCTCACCCTGTCCACGTACGTCCATTTGTTGCAAACTTTGAGGAGTTCCTTCTTTACACACATTAAGTTGATCTTCTCTTTTTGCTTCAGCACCGTGCTCCAGAACCCCTTATCATTCTTCCAACTATCGAAGTCAATATCTGGTTCCTCTTTGTACTTGAGTCCAGTCACAGCATAAAACTCTTGCATTGAAAACCTAAGAGGCCTCTTTGCAAACAGAAACCACAGCTCATGAAGCTTAGAAACCTTCAACTGCTTGCATATGAAGCTGTGAACAATCTTCCCTGAGTAGATGAGCTTGTTATCATTGATGGCCAGAAGCGGACCAAAGACAGGGTCTTTCTGCACTTCCTCGTACTCATCCTTGAGAGCAATCTTCAGTATATCAAGAATTGTACGTCTACAGGTGTTGTTAATCTTAGCAATCTGATGCTCAATGCCTTCTTCGAAAATGCGTTTTGGATACTCCAAAGCCATGCCTGTAAACAATGAGATCAAATAACATGATAGTCAGTATCAATTGACAGACTAAGTACAAAACTCTTAACAATAACTTAATCGATCCGTTTTACATGTTAAACTGTACACAAAAGAATCACAAAAATATATACAGTGTGAGCTAGTCAGTTCAAAACTCTTAAGAGTAACTAAATTGATGGGTTTTACATGTTAATAGTACACAAAAGAATCACAAAAATTGTTACATTGTGAGCTACTAAGCACAAAACTCTGAAGAGCAACTTAATTGATCGGTTTGCATGTTAAATTGAACACAAAAGAATCACAAAAATCGTACTATTTACAAAACGCATTTTCGAAGAAGGCACTGAGCATCACAAAAGAATCACAATAATCACATGTAAATTGAACACAAATGAATCACAAAAATAACATGTAAAACAAATCAATATCAAAAAGGGGTCTCATTTTTCATCTCGGTTCATAGTTGAAGAGAGGTGATAATTGTTGAGTTTCTAAGCTATCCCACTGTTTCTCTAATACATGCACATCGAAAGGGATCCCAAAATCTAACCTTCGATTTTGGGAAAAGATGAGCCGAGATGAAAATTGATCTCCAACTTGTTCTTAATCAGTGATGAAAGCTTCGTCCGCCTCCTCCCTATACCGATTTACAGTTCCAATTAGAACCANCTAATACATGCACATCGAAAGGGATCCCAAAATCTAACCTTCGATTTTGGGAAAAGATGAGCCGAGATGAAAATTGATCTCCAACTTGTTCTTAATCAGTGATGAAAGCTTCGTCCGCCTCCTCCCTATACCGATTTACAGTTCCAATTAGAACCACATAAAATAAGAGCAATGAAATTCTAAGATGATGTAAAAAAAAATACAAATACCAGAGGAACGAGGAAGGAGGAAGAAGGAAGAAGGAAGGACGAAGGAGGAAGGAGGAAGAGGGAAGGATTCGCCGGAGAGAACGCCGGAGACGGAAGGGAATCGGCGCCGGAGAGAACACGAGGGGAGTTGGTGTTTTTAACTTAGGGATTTTGACTTATACGATTTTTGTATGGTTATTAGTATATATGTATTTTCACCTTTTTTAATTAGTATTTGTATTTTTTTTATTAATTCTATATTTAAATTTAAAAAATTTAAATACTGAGGACTAAATTGGATTTTCATTAAAGTTTGTTCTAAGGGGACATAAATCATGATATTTATTCTAAGGGGACAAATGTTGTGTTTTGTTGTCCCCTTTTGGCAAATTTCCCAAAAAAAAATGACAATCTCCAGATGAGGACTCAGAAAGTACCAAAGTACCAATCTCTACAAGAGCAAGAACCTTCTGGGAAATGAAGAAACCTCTTAATAAGCCTCCCTTTCTCCACCAAAGATATTGCTTTAGCTGTTTCATGACAATCTCCACATTGTCATGATCACTAGTCGGTCCGCGCGTAATTTAAGTTATGTATAATAAAAGTTATGTATATATAAGATGTATGATGTTAGAACTATAGAATTGTATTTTATTTTTGATTGTGTTTTATGAACTTTTCCAAGAGAAATGTATTATAATATTTAAGGTTTTTAAGCGTAATATAAATTATGTATATATAAGATGTATGATGTTAGAGTTATAGAATAGAATTGTATAATTGTATTTTATTTTTATTGTGTTCTATGAACTTTTGCAAGAGAAATGTACTATAATATTTAAAGTTTTTAAGAATGTTTGTGTGTAAAAGATATATGTCCGTTTTTTTTTTAGATTTTAATAATTTTATTAAATTTAGCTTTTTTGAAAGTTTGATATGAAGATAATATTCTAATTCTTTAACTTAAAAGATTAAGTATTCTGATTTATATAAATAAATTTGTGAACAATACAAGTATAGCTTTATCTTATTTTAAAATATTTTGAAAAGATCATTTATATAATTATGATCAATGTTTTTTAGTGTTTGCATATCTGTTTGTATTCTATACTAATTTGTATATTAAGCTAGAGGTCTGTAAAGGCTTCGAATGGAATGTTTAATTTTTATAAAATATATTGGTGTTTTAGAATTATTTTATATTTATTTTTATAATTGTTTTTTTCTTTAAATATTTATATTGTAAATAATTGTTTTTAATATTTTTTACAATCAAGTTCTTATTTATTTTTTTATAATTATAATTTTGTTGGATATATCTTAATGTTGGGGACTATAAGAATGTTTGTTAATTTAATTTCAAGAGCATTAAAGAATTTTGAATTATTGTTCTGATATATTTTTGATTTAATTTAATGTATTGGGGACATCAAATATCCGATCGTATGTTTACCCGTTTAAATTGTGTTTATTTTTCTAAAATGCAAATATATTTTAAGATCTTCAAATTTCAAAATGAAAGCAATACACATAACTGTTATAGTCGTTATATTAATGTATAACTAAATACATAAAATTATCATGGAAATTGATTAGTTTGAGTATTCGAGTTGAAAACAATTAAATATTTTAGTGTGTTGAGTCTTTTTTATTATTTTAAATATTTACTGTTGACTATTTTAGATACTTTCAAGTATTTTAGACAGCTCAAAATTTTGTTTTGATTACTTTACATATTTTGAATATTATACATTAAATTAATTATTATATTTAAATATACAATTATGATTCAAAAAAAATTGGACACAAAAGGATATATGAGGATTAGCGGCTCAAATGGAAATATGTGATCACTAGAATAAATTCTAAGGTGTTCAATCCGGTAAAACAGAACCAATAAAACTGAACCGAATCATAATAGAGAATATTATTTAGATTTGGTAGTACCGAAAAAAACTAACTGATATTTTTAAAAACCCTTAGCATATAGTTATGATAATATTATGATAACATAACATTATGATAATATAACATTATGTTATGTTATCTAACATTATATTATGATAACAAATGCTATCATAGCATAATGTTATCATAATATAATGTTATGATAACATAATGTTATGATAGCATTTGTTATGCTACCAAAATGTTATGGTAGCTTTTTATGTTATCATAACATTTGTTATATTAAGATAGCATTTACATTTTGTAACCAAATGTTATGATAGCATTTTATGCTTACATTATGATATCGTGGTTAAATGCTTACATTTGTTCACGATATCAAATGTAAGCAAATGTAAATATTTTATGATATCCTGAGTAAATATAAGCATTTTATGATAACATTATGATAACATAACATTATGTTATGTTATCTAATATTATATTATAATAACAAATGCTATCATAACATAATGTTATGATAACAAATGCTATCATAATATAATGTTATCATAATAAAATGTTATGATGGCATGATGTTATGATAGCATTTGTTATGCTACCAAAATGTTATGGTAGTTTTTTATGCTATCATAACATTTGTTATGTTAAGATAGCATTTACATTTTGTAACTAAATGTCATGATAGTATTTTATGCTTACATTTATGATATCGTGAGCAAATACTTACATTTGTTTACGATATCAAATGTAAGCAAATGTAAACATTTTATGATATCGTGAGTAAATGGAAGCATTTTATGATATCGTAAGCAAAAACATTTTCTACACAAATGTATTTGTAAGCAAATGTTTTTGTAACCAGATGTTTTTGTAATCAAATAGTTTTATAACCAGATGTTTTTGCAACCAAATATTTTTATAAACAGATTTTTTTTGAACCAAATGGTTTTGTAACCAGATGTTTTTGTAACCAAATGTTTTTGTAAGCAGCATCGAACCAAATATTTTTGTAAGCAACATCGAACCAAATATTTAAGTAACCAAATGTTTTTGTACGTAAACATCAAACCACAATGTCAGAAAAAAACTAAAACTCCTACATAAAGTTACAAAGCAAACAAAACAGCATCGAACCAAATGTTTTTTTAACCAAAAATTACAAAAGCGAACCAAATATTTTTGTAACCCCTTAGCCCTGACTAAGCGGTTACAAAGCCAGAAGTGGCATCGTACAAATGTGCGAACCAAACTAACTCACCTACATAAATTTCAAGGGAATACAAGGATAGAGACACAAACTAGAATAAGTTTGATAAAACGTTAAAACAGAGAAAAGTGATGCTCATAGAGCTTATTGAAACAAAATGAAATAGCTCAAAGAGCTTTATTGTGTAGAGAAATGAGAAATGAAAAAGGAAAAAGGAAAAAGGAAAAAGCTTGAGCTTGTCACTCCGCTGCTGCTTCTCCCGAAGCTTCTTTTCTAGCAGCCTTCCTCTCTTTCTTTTGCTCTTTGCAAATGTCACACTTGAAATTGAGATTATAAAATCTCGACTGGCTGTAGCTCCCACTCATACAAACGTTGTACAATGTGTAGTGCCTACATAGGGTTTGGTTCAGAGACTCCTCCTCGCATCTGTATCCATCACACTGTTTTTTTTGGAACCGCACCCAAGGTGTTGGGTAATCCCATGTTTGAACTCTTCTCCCTCCTATATCGTTCTGACATTGTTTTTGTTTGTTTGTTTGAGAGAAGAAGAGAGAGTCTCAATATATAGAAGAAGAGAACTGGTGGGAAGTCATTTGCAATAATTCACTTCATTTATTGGAGGGACCAATCCACTTTTGAAGTTTCATTAGTATAGGGAATCATTTCCTTTTCCCTTTTTTACTTGTTTCATTGTTTCAGGAAATATAATAATTCAACATACATGCAGTATCAATCACATGAACCGTTAATCTTTTTCTCTAGACAATATTCAACTCACGATATCATAAACTTATATTCATCTCTATTTGCTTTCAAAATTACAAATTCTTAATTTTCTTTTAAACGTTTCTTTCTTTTTTGTTAAGTGTTATGAAAACTTCTAATGACTGCATCTAGACTGTCAAATATACAATTCAAGATCCATGAAACACATGAGATAACCTTTGGCCAAATGGTGACACAACAACATTCTTCTATAAAAATAAATTTAGTAGACTTGACAGCCTTTGGGCACAGAAGGATATATGAGGGTCGCTAGCGGCTCATATGGAAAGATGTGATCGTAGGATAAATCCTAAGGTGTTCAATCTGGTAAAACAGAACAAATAAAACTGAACCAAATCGTAATAGAGAAAATTATTTAGATTTGAGAGTACGAAAAAAACTAATTGATATTTTTAAAACCCTGCAGCATATGGTTTAGTTTATAAACCGATCCCAAATAAACCGATAAACTAAAATATAATTGTATACTCATATAAAATTTTATAATAAATTTAATAATATACACATAATTTATTTTATTAATATGATATTCATAATTAAAACACTGATTATAATATTTTTATTTTTTTTTAATTTTAAAAGGTTGATTTGTCTTTCTCATTTTCATCAAATTTAATAAAAATGATTTTTAACTTTATTGGTTAATATTTGTGCCAAAATATATTTATATAATATTATTATGATATTAATATTTTCATAATTTTATTGTAATATCTAAATAATGTTATGATAGCATAATATTTTGGTAGCATTTGTTATGATAACATAATGTTATGATAGTATTTTATGCTACCAAATTGTTATGTTACAATAGTATAATGTTGTGAAAGCATAATGTTATGATAATTATATGATAGCATTTTTTATCATAACATAATGTTACCATAATGTTATCATGACATTATCATAAAAAGGATAACATTATGATAACATAATATAATGTTATGATAGCATAATGTTATGATAGCATGTTATGTTATCAAAATGTTATAGTAGCCTTTTATGCTCTCATAACATTTGTTATGCTATCATAACAAATTTTATGAAAGCATTTTATGGTATCATAATATTTGCATTTTGTAACCAAATGTTATGATAACATTTTATGCTTACATTTATGATATCAAATGTAATGAAATGTAAACATTTTATGATATCATAGCAAATGTAAGCAATTTATGATATCGTGAGAAAATATAAACATTTTATGATATCGTAACCAATAGCATTTTATTTTTGTAAGTAGCATCAAACCAAATGTTTTTGTAAGCAGCTTCGAACCAAATGTTTTTGTGATCAATTTTTTTGTAAGCAAACATCAAACCACGATGCGAACCAAACTAAAGCCCCAACATAAAGTTACAAACCAAACAAAGCAGCATCGAACCAAATGTTTTTGTAACCAAAAGTTAGAAAGCGAACCAAATTTTTTCGAAACCGCTTAGTCGGGGCTAAGTAAGAAGTTGCATCGTACAAATGTGCGAACCAAACTAAAGCCCCAACATAAAGTTCAAGGGAATACAAGGATAAAGACAAAAACTTGAATAAGTTTGATAAAACGTTAAAAGAGAGACAAACTGATGCTCATAGAGCTTATCGAAACAAGATGAAATTGCTCAAAGAGTTTTATTATGCAGAGAAATGAGAAAAGAGAAAGGAAGAAGCTTGAGCTTGTCATTCTGATGTTGCCTCTCCCGGAACCTCTTTTCTAGCAGCCTTTCTCTCTTTCTTTTGCTCCTTGCAAATGTCACACTTGAACCTGAGATTATAAAATCAAGACTTGCCGTAGCTCCCGCCCATACAAACGTTGCACAATGTGTAGTGCCTACATAGGGTTTGGTTCAGCTGCGGCTCCTCGCAACATCCGCATCCGTCACACACTGTTTTTTTTGGAACCACATTCGAGGTGTTGGGTAATCCTATGTTTAAACTCTTATCTCTCCTATATCATCCCGATATTGTTTTTGTTTGTTTATGTGAGAGAAGAAGAGAGAGTCTCAGTATATAGAACAAGAGAATTGGTGGGATGACATTTGAGAGACGAGAGAGTCCCAATATATAAAAAAAAAGAGAACTGGTGGGAAGTCATTTGTAATAATTCACTTTATTTATTGGAGGGAACAAACCACTTTTGAAGTTTCAATATTATAGGAGAATCATTTCCTTTTCCTTTTTTACTTATTTCATTGTTTCACGATATCTAATAATTCAACATACATGGAGCATCAATCACTAGAACGGTTAATCTTTTTCTCTAGACAATATTCAACTCATGATATCATAAACTTATATTCATTTCTATTTGCTTTCAAAATTATAGATTCTTAATGACTGCATATAGATTGTCGAATATACAATTCAAGATCCATGTAACACATAAGATAACCTCTGACCAAACAGTGACACAACAACAGTCTTCTATAAAAAATAAATTCAGTAGGCTCGACAATCTTTGGACACGTAAGGATATATGAGGGTCGCTAGCAGCTCAGATGGAAATATGTGATCAACAGGGTAAATACTAAGGTATTTAATCCGGTAAAATAGAACTAATAAAACTGAACCGAATCGTAATAGAAAAAATTATTTAGATTTGGTAGTACCAAAAAAAAACGAATTGATATTCTTAAAACCCTGTAGCATATGGTTATGGTTTAGTATATAAACTGATTCTAAATAAACCGATTAAGTAAAATATAATTGTATACTTATATATAATTTTATAATAAATTTAATAATATACACATAATTTATTTTGTTAATATGATATTCATACTTAAAACGTTGATTATAATATATTTATTTTGTTTTAATTTGAATAGGTTGTTTTGTCTTTCTCATTTTCAACAAATTAAATAAAAATGATTTTGTAATTTTATTGGTTAATATTTGTGCTAAAATACATTTACATAATAATATTTTGATATTAATATTTTCTTAATTTTATTGTAATATCTAAATAATGTTATGATAGCATAATGTTCAATATTGGTTAATATTTGTGCTATCATAACATTTTGGTAACATTTGTTATGATAATATAATAATATGATATCATTTATGCTACCAAAATGTTATATTATGATAGCATAATGTTATAATAATGTTATCATAAACATTTTGTTATGATAGCATTTGTTATGATAACAGGATGTTATGATAGCATTTGTTATCATAACATAATGTTATCACAATGTTATCAAAATAACAATGATAATATTATAATAACATAACGTTATGTTATGTTATCATAACATTATGTTATGATAATTAATGCTATCATAACATAATATCGTCATAATATAATATTATGATATCATAATGTTATGATAGCATAATATTATAATAACATAATGTTATGATAGCATAATGTTATGGTAGCCTTTTATGCTATCATAATATTTGTTATGCTTTCATAACATTTCATAACAAATGTTATGATATCATTTTATGCTTATATTTATGATATCATGATCAATTGTAAAAAAATATACACATTTTATGATATCATAAGTAAATGTAAGCATATTATGATATCATAAGCAAAAAAATTTTATGGTTACATTTTGTAAGCAAATGTAAGCATTTTATGTAATCATTTGCTTACAAAATGTGTTTGCAAAAACATTTTGTTAGGAAGTGTTTTTGTAAGCAAATGTTTTTGTAGCCATTTGTTTTTGTTAACTAATGTTTTTATAACCAAATGTTTTTGTAACCAAAGGTTTTCGTAAGGAGATGTTTTTGTAACCACATGTTTTTGTAACCAAATGCTTTTGTAAACAACATCGAACCAAATGTTTTGTAACCAAATGTTTTTGTAAGGAGTATATAACCAAATGTTTTTGTAAGCAAAACATCAAACCACGATGTGCGAACCAAACTAAAGCCCCAAGTAAAGCTCTTACATAAAGTTACAAAGCAAACAAAGCAACATCGAACCAAATGTTTTTGTAACCAAAAGTTACAAAGCGAACCAAATGTTTTTGTAACTGCTTAGTCCCGACTAAACGGTTAGAAAGCAAGAAGTGGCACTGTACAAATGTGCGGACCAAACTAAAGCCCCGACATTAAGTTTAAGGGAATACAAAGATATAGACACAAACTTGAATAAGTTCGATAAAACGTTAAAACAGAGACAAACTGATGCTCATAAAGCTTATCGAAGCAAGATGAAATAGCTCAATTATTGCGCAGAGAAATGAGAAATGAGAAAGAAAGAAGCTTGAGCTTGTCATTCTGCTGCTGCCTCTCCCGAAGCCTCTTTTCTAGCAGCCTTCCTTTTTTTCTTTTGCTCCTTGCAACTGTCACACTTGAACCTGAGATTATAAAATCCTGACTGGCCGTAGCTCCCGCCCGTACAAACGTTGCACAATGTGTAGTGCCTGCATAAGGTTTGGTTCAGCTGCGACTCCTCGTCGCATCCGCATCCGTCACACATTGTTTTATGGAACCGCACCCAGGGTGTTGGATAGTCTTTGAACTCCTATCCCTTCTATATCATCCTGACATTGTTTTTGTTTGTTTGTGTGAGAGAAGAAGAGAGAGTCTCAATATTTAGAAGAAGAGAACTGATGGGATGACATTTGAAAGACTAGAGAGTCCCAATATATAGAAGAAGAGAGCTGGTGGGAAGTCATTTGCAATTATTCACTTAATTTATTAGAGGGACCAACCCACTTTTGAAGTTTCAATTCATTTCCTTTTCCTTTTTTTATTTGTTTCATTATTTCAGAAAATATAATAATTCAACATACATGCAGTATCAATCACTGGAACCATTAATCTTTTCCTCTAGACAATATTCAACTCACGATATCATAAATTTATATTCAATTCTATTTGCTTTCAAAATTACAGATTCTTAATTTTGTTTGAAACGTTTCTTTTTTTTTTAAGTGTTATGAAAACTTCTAATGACTACATCTAGACTGTCAAATATTCTATTCAAGATTCATGTAACACATGAGATAACCTTATGCCAAACAGTGGCACAACAACAGTCTTCTATAAAAATAAATTCAGTAGGGTCGACAGTCTTTGGGCACAGAAGGATATATGAGGGTCGCTAGCGTCTAAGGTGGAAAGATGTGATCAGTAGGGTAAATTCTAAGGTGTTCAATCCGGTAAAACAGAACCAATATAACTCAACCGAATCGTAATAGAGAAAATTATTTAGATTTGGTAGTACCGAAAAAACGAATTGATATTTTAAAACCGCGCAGCATATTGTTATAGTTTAGTATATAAACTGCTGAGTCATCTGGGTCTGGCGTTCGTCAACCCGAGCAACAACCTCGTTGTAGTTCCGCTCGGATCTAGGATCTACAAAATACCCAGCCTTGTTTCGGTGGGTCCTCTACTAAAGCTCTTTCAGAGATGGAAGAACTCCTGTCTCTTTAGCCTAAAAATAATTTTTATAATTAAATATTAATTAGGAATATACAAATAGAGTAAAATTAAATAGTTATTAAAAATTAATTTACCATGTCTAGACGAATTCCCCCGTGAGGTTTTCGACCCTCGGTATGAAGCATCTTCGTGTTGCCATGCTCGTCTCTTGTCATGCCGTTCTCAGAGTTTATCTGGGAGGTTTTGACCGTGTTCGGCGACCCACAATATGTGATGAGGCCATCCCACACGTCGAATGTGAGGCAATCGGGTTTCCCCTCCTCGTAACCATCCACCTGAACAAAAAATAATTTTAAAATGATTTGAATTAAAATCAATGATATAAAAATAATATATATATAATTTATAAATCCACACCTGAAAGTCGCCCTTCCAGTTGTAGACCATGTCGAGCAATCGTGCTTTTGCCTTCACCTCAAACTCTGTCTTCACCCGCTGGTGAATCCCTATAGACCAACGATATTTTTGCTGTAACCAGAAAAAAATAGAGTAATTACAGCGAACGATTTGAACCACGTCTTTTTGGTGTGGCTGGGCGTCTTTTTCCAGTTTGGAGCTGGATCGGGAAAGTATCCCTTGATACAACCCGTGACGCTCTGAGCGACACATCCGTCAAGACCAAACCTGGAAAGAAACAAAATAAAACATTAATTAGATTAATTTGTAAATTTTTGGTTAATTATGAAATAAATTAAAAACGCTTTTTAAAAATTAAAACATACCATAATATGTTGTGGCCGTCCCGTCGGATATGATCTAATTCAGGCAGCATTTCTCTGCCTGGAAGGGCCATAATATCCTCCACTGTGTACACCGCAAATGGAGCGTTTGGCGGCACCTGCAAATCGGGATGGAACCCCGGCGACCGGTGGAGGAGGAGGGAGGAGGAGGTGGTGGATCAGACCGGGGCGCCGTAGAAACTCCCTGAGTCTCGGGAACAACGTCATGATCCGGAATCGAAGAACCGGGAGCTGACAAAGATGATGCGTCTATGTGAGGACTAGGCTAACGACCGAAAATATCTCCGTAATGACTCCCCTGAAGAGGCCTCTTAACCGCCGCCCTATCAAGCTTGCTCTTTCTAGTCATAATTTTTTTTAAAAAAAAAAACATTAATATACTATATCTTTTAAAAAATGGTTAAAAAAACTAAATTAACCTAATCTAAATTTCCTAATCTAACCACCTAATCTAAATTCCCTAATCTAATCACCTAACTAGGAAATAGAGAGAACCTTAAGAGGATTCAGAGAGAAGATTACTACAAATGAGAGAAATCGGATGGCTCGAGTTTATATAGGGAATTTTGTTTCCTCGTAAGGTCCTAGTAATTTTAAGAGGAAATAGCTATGCCCGCGTTTTTGTTTCCTCGTAAAGTCCTAGTAACAATGTTACTAGGACTTTACGAGGAAACAGCCTTTACGAGGAGACAACTATGCTTGCGTTTTCTGTTACTAGGGTTTTACGAGGAAAGGGTTTGTAAATTCCTAAACTCGAAACCCCAAACCCCAAACCACAACTTCCTTAACTTATAACCTCTTCTACAACCAAACTCCTAACCTCTTCTACACATAAACCCCAAATGCAAATTAATTTTGTGATTAAGCAAACTTAAAACATACATAATTCAAATTCATTTTTCTGATTAAATAAACTTATAAACATACATAATTCATTCGGATACATTCTCGTAAACTGTTGAAACATCATCATTTTCGTAAAACTCGTCCTCTACACCTTCGTCCGTCGAGTGATCAGGAACATCTTCGTATTCACGATTATGCGGATCAATGAGTAGGATGTCATCAATTTATGCTTCAGGTTCCTCGATCTCATTGGTGTTTTCTTCTTGTAATGGTGGTTCTTCTCCAGCGATTATTCGTCCTCGAGGTGTAACTTTGATAACAACTAACCAGTTTATTACCGAGGTATTAATCCGAGGGTATGGAATGAAGCAAACTTGATCTGCTTGGGAAGCTAATATGAAAGGCTCGAACTTGTTGTACCTGCAAAAATAAAGATAACGTAGAAATTAATTAATACTCGAAACCTGGATGTAAAATAAAAAAAGAATTTGTTGTACCTTCGTCCACCATTGACATCAATTACACTGTTCTTGTTAATTCGAACACCTCTGTTGACGACGGGGTCGTACCACTCACACTTGAAGATAACGCATTTCAAACTCATACCTGGGAATTGAACTTCATAAATCTCCTGCAAGATCCCGTAGAAATCTATTTCGCCTTTCACACATATTCTATAATTATTTGTCGCCCGGTGTCTAACATAGTCATAGGTATGAAAAGTATAGCCTCGGGTGAAATACATCGATGATGCAGTGACCTTTGCAACTGGACCTTCAAGTAATTCGCGAAACCATGCGGGATACTCAGGATCGTCATAATCAACCTGCAAAAAGGTAATAGAACTAGATATTAGACTTACTTTGTGCTAATGTATGCATAAAATTTAAGCTATAATAAATACATGTTTCCTCAACCACTTGATAAAGTGTTGATATTTTCTTTTGTCTAACTCAGTTTTCGATATACCAAGTATTGCTTCTTCGACTTGAGTCACAAATTGGCTGTAAAATCATATATGTTATGTTATTTAATATTGAAAAATATATATATATATATATATATATATATATATATATTAAGTGTGTATGTTTATAGATATATTTACCTTTCAAAATAACCAATCAATGGATGCTCGCAATTAAGAAGAATATAAAGGTGTGCACTATGGACGTCTTCATCACTCGACCACCAAACCTCTTTCAATTTCCCATCCAATCACCCAATTTGACAAAAGATGTCTGGAACATCGTCTTCCATATATGTCGGCACGACACCACCATCATCATATCTTCTTGGAGCTCGTTTCCTTGTACGTACTTTCGGTGCAAAGTAGTACGATGTGAAATGTGATGTTTCTTCCGTCAAACTTCCCGCAACAATAGAATCTTCAACTCTTGCTAGGTTTTTGGATTTTCCTTTCAAAGTTTTCATGGCCCTTTCATATTGATACATCCATCCATAATGCACAGGTCCACGAAGTAATGCCTCATACGGAAGGTGGACAACTAGGTGTTCCATGACGTCAAAAAAAGTAGGCGGAAATATTTTCTCCAAGTTGCAGATTAAGATGGGGATGTTTTCATGAAGTTGTTGGACAACTTCCTCTTTAAGAGTGCGGGTGCTCAGATCCCTAAAAAATGCTCCAATTCCTTATATATTACAAAAACAAAAATTATACACATTAGTATATATATATTGTTGGGGTCAAAATCGGTACGACGGAATCAACGGCCGAAACTCCCCGCAGAAATATAAAAGGAATCGTTTTGTAAAACCCGAAGAATCGTTTTATAATCGTTTTATAAAACTCGAGGATCGTTTTATAAAACTCGAGGACCGTTTTATAAAACTCGAGAATCGTTTTATAAAACTCGAGGATCATTTTATAAAATTCGAGAATCGTTTTATAAAACTCAAAGAATCGTTTTATAAAACTCGAGAATCGTTTTATAAAACTCGAAGAATTGTTTTATAAAACTCGAGAATCGTTTTATAAAACTCGAGGATCATTTTATAAAACTCGAGAAGCCGTGTTATAAAACTCAAAGATCATTTTATTAAACTCGAGAAGCCGTTTTATAAAACTCGAAGATCGTTTTATAAAACTCGAGGGTCGTTTTATAAAACTCGAGAATCATTTTATAAAACTCGAGGATCATTTTATAAAACTCGAGAAGCCGTTTTATAAAACTCGAAGATCGTTTTGTAAAACTCGAGGATCATTTTATAAAACTCGAGGATCGTTTTATAGAACTCGAGAAGCCGTTTAATAAATCTCGAGAGGCTGTTTTATAAAACTCCAAGATCGTTTTATAAAACTCGAGAAGCCGTTTTATAAAACTCGAAGATCGTTTTATAAAACTCGAGAAGCCGTTTTATAAAACTCGAAGATCGTTTTATAAAACTCGAAGAATCGTTTTATAAAACTCGAGAATCGTTTTATAAAATTCGAAGAATCGTTTTATAAAACTCAAAGAATCGTTTTATAAAACTCGAGAATCGTTTTATAAAACTCGAAGAATCGTTTTATAAAACTCGAAGAATCATTTTATAAAACTCGAGAATCATTTTATAAAACTCGAGAAATCGTTTTCTAAAACTTGAAGAATCGTTTTATAAAACTCGAGAATCATTTTATAAAACTCAAAGAAACGTTTTGTAAAACTCGAAGAATCGTTTTACGAAACCGCAAAAAACCGAAACAGCCGTAACACGCGAACTAGTCACGACTAGTTCGCCCATGGGCGAACTAAGCCGGCCCGGCTTAGTTCGCCGATGGGCGAACTAGGAGACACTCCACTAGTTCGCCCATCGGCGAACTAGGAGTCCCTCAACTAGTTCGCCCATCGGCGAACTAAAAACTTCTAGGATATCCCGCGCCTCGATCTCCCGCATCCCCGATTCAAAACTTACGTCTTTCAACACGATCGCATTCTAAACTACGGCTAAAACATATCCCGTTCCATCTCGATCCGACTTACCGTTCGAGTTTTACGATAAAAACCGTAAAACTTCGCTTTCTCGGAAAGAACTCGAGGAAATCGTATAAAATGACAACGGTAAAACGAAACACCGAACATTGCCTAAACTATACGACTTATACGAGATTTCTCGTTAAAATCATAAAAACGCGTTTTTTAATAAAAAACGTCGAGTAAGTAGTAAAAACGTGTTTTTAATAAAAAACGCCGAGTAAGTCGTAAAAAACGTGTTTTTAATAAAAAGTCGAGTAAATCGTAGAACCTTGCGATTAACTCGAGTAATTTATTAAAAACGACGTCAGATCAGGAAACGATCCCGTAAAAAGTCGGAAAATGGTTTTTATCGCAAAACGGCCCGGAAGGACCTAAAACGCGATAAAAATCCATCTCTCGATTTCAATGGAATGTAACCCGCAGATTTGATAACGTTTTGACGGTTTATTCGCAGAAGGAAAATAAATGCAAGTTTGAAGATAAATAGAAGATTTCCGTGGAAGAAAAGGAAGGATCGAGAAAAATGGAAGATTCCCGAAATACTCAAATCCGGCAAAATGGAAAGATCAAACCGTCAAGGCAAGGAGTATATAAACCAGAGGCGTAGGGCAGAAGAGGGGGACGAAATCCAGAGCTCTCATCTGAGACTTTCACAACTTTTCTAGACTTAGAATTTTCCGCACTTAGAAACTTAGGCTTTTTCTCGACAAGTTCGGTTTCTATGACTGGCGCTCATTTACTAGACGAACTCGCCCAGGCAGTTTGATCTCTGGTCCAGCTCTACCAACTGAACTACGTTCGACTTGATCCCCGAAAGGGGTACGTAGGCAGCCTTTCATAAGGTTCAGTCCGAAATCATTCAAACCTTTTTTCCTATCTTTTTCCGTTTTTCGTTATCGAGCTGCGACTCGACTAGATCTAGGGTTTTATGTTTGTAACTCGCTGATGGCCCTTGCGGCCAAAGCCTTTGTAATTCCTTGTAATGATTGCAACGCTCTTACGCGAATCGGAAATAAGATCGACTTTCTTTATAAATTCGTTTTACTATGTTTTTCCATATTTTTTCGTATTTATTTGGTTACTTGTCGTTGGCTTTCGCAGAGATCCGGTTCCTCTGGAAAATTAGGATTTTCCTAAGTTTCCTTATTTGACGGAAATCGACAAGTGTGAATTTCGGTTCCCACAGTTTGGCGCTAAAGGGAGGGGGGGGGTCGGATTACTCTTACTCATAGCCGCAAAACGCTTGACCAAAACGATGTCTGGATGTACGAAAGACAAAGTCGCAACTCGCAAAAAGACGCTGGTAAAACAACTCCAGCAGCGACTGCTCCTACAGCCAACGCTTGCGCAAACGCTGTAGTACTCAACAAAATCGAAAACCTAATCGCGACTCTTCGCCACGGAAAGAGCAACAAAACAAGCTCACGATTTCTATCTCAGATCACTAAGGGCAACGATAAAATCTATCNTCGCAACTCGCAAAAAGACGCTGGTAAAACAACTCCAGCAGCGACTGCTCCTACAGCCAACGCTTGCGCAAACGCTGTAGTACTCAACAAAATCGAAAACCTAATCGCGACTCTTCGCCACGGAAAGAGCAACAAAACAAGCTCACGATTTCTATCTCAGATCACTAAGGGCAACGATAAAATCTATCAAACCCCATAGCGTTTTTTCTTATTTCCGAGTTGGACAAATCTCACGCGTTATGCAAAAGACGTTTTCCGAGAACCTTTCGGAAAAATAAAACTTGCTCTCCCAGAAACCGCAGAACAAACCGTAACTTACTCGCGAAATAAACTCTAGGATACTCGCGGAAAACCCTAGGCTGTTGGCGGAAAAACCCTAGGTTATTCGCGGAGAAAGCCTTAGGTGACTCGCGGAAAAATCGTAGGTTATTCACGGCAAAACCCTAGGTTGTTCGCGGAAAAACCCTAGGTTACTCGCGGAGAAAGCCCTAGGTTACTCGCAGAAAAACCTAGGTTATTCGAGACAAAACCCTAGGTTGCTCGCGGAAGAACCTTAGGCTACTCGCAGAATCGGGCAATACTATCCAGCCGAAAAGACGGTGAGTTGGCCAAGCAACCTAGCTTGCCATCTTGGCGAGCTGACCGGCTTTCCACCTCGTCCCGGAGGCACTGACTTTTTCCCAAGGGTCCGCACAATCCAACTCATATTTATGGTGAGCCGGACCGTACTCTAAACAATAATCGCACTGCTTTTCGTTTCATCTCAATCAAAGTTTTCGTTGAGGTTTTACCACGAAAACAAGATAGCTTGATGAATCGGGACTGTGCTCGCCGACTCACCATTAGGCAAGTTGGACAAGCTCGATGGATCGAAACATATCCATCTCGAATCTTGATTGAGACGCTTTTCGTTTCGTCTCAATCGGACTTTCCGTTGAGATTCTACGACGAAAACAAGTCAACTCAACAAATCGAGATCACCCGCGCCAAGCATCCTATCTCACCGAACGTAGAGCTAGCTAGCTCGCCATACGGCAAACTGAACCAAGCGCCTAGCTTTCCCGAGAGACGCTGACTTTGCCTCAAGGGTTCTTACCATCCGGATCACCACACAGCGAGCTGAAAGGGTTCACCCGACTTGCCCTACGTCGTGCTGAACCAATCCTCGAGTTTCTCTCTCAAGTCTTGATCGCGCTGATTCTCGTTTCGTCTCAATCGGAATTGCCATCGGGATTTTACGAAAAAACCGCAAAGACTTGTTTCTTCGTGTAAGTTCGAATCGATCGTCTAAAACGGCAACGGTTGACTTAACACTAAAGTTGCCTAAACTATACGAGAAATCTGAACTCTCTAGACCCAATCCGGTTTTACGAAACTCTGCCACGCTAAATCGAAAACATCCAATCATAAACGCGTGATTGATTTTTTTGATATACAAAGCGCACCTAGTCGGTCAAATAAAACCAGCAGTACGAAGAAATAAGAACATGAGCTCCGATGGTTAAGTCTTCTCCCCGTTCCGATACTCTTGCAGACAATTCGTCGAAGACCAGTAAGTCAAAAGACGAAGAACGAAGAATAGACGATCCCAAATCATCGATAAACTAAGGTATGTCCGATTTGAAAATTTTATTAAACTTCTAATTTCTCGTAGGTAAGAAACGAAAATATCTTGTAAACTGCCGTGAAACCTAGAGAACTTAGAATTTAGAGAATAGTCTAGCATGCTAAGTCGTAAGCAATTTTTGTCTATCTCGATTTGTTGTTTTCTAACCATTCAGGCATAACTCGCAAACCGATCCAATCTCTCGTACAACTGAGAAACTATCGCCACGCATTCAAACGTACTTATTTCCTAAAAGAAAGAGGGAGCTAGAGACGCTGACGTTTTCTTAAAACCAACTCGCTCCTAAAAGTTTTCGTAAATCAGACATACTCCAAACCATCTCCGATCCACCATGGTCTTTAATCGACTCGGATTGTCGATCATCCCAATCCTTCGAACGAAACTCGTCTTTCTTCTTTCTCAGAACATTTTTCTTCGCATCAAGAAAACGCTTTCTAAAATAGGCAAAAAAATATTCGGATGATGCAACGCCTCATCGAAATCATCCCAAAAGCAAACGACAATCTAAAAATCGTCTAAGCGCTAAAGACTGATCCAAACCGTCTGGGAAATAATCTCGAGGAATATACGGCATCTCTCGTCGCAATCATGCGGTTAGAAAATCTCTGTGAAACTTCAGAGCGAAACTCGATTATTTGCCGAAGTCATAAAGATCTTCTCAAACTTGATAAAACAAGTATAAGAATCGAAATATTTAGGCATCAAAGCATTGATCTCATTTTCCGTCAAACTAAGTGAGTCACGGAATAATGTCAAGAACATTTTTGGCGAAAGAAAAACGAGAACACAAAGCAGCAATCGAGAACATGTCCTTCCATCTTGCTGACTGATCCTATTGCTGGTCATGTGATTCATTCCGTCCGAGAAACCCGCTAAAACATTTTCCGACTAGATCTCGGTGAAATAACTTTTGGTAAAACTCCACGACTCCGAAAAAACCATCACCGAAAAATCAAAAACTAAGCGGAAAGGTTTCTCAAAAAATCTGCGGAAACATGGTTAACCCAATGCATCGTGCCGATTTACTAAATTCATCCCCCGTTTCTTACGCGAGAAATCCTTCGTATAGTCAGGATCATGTCATAACGAAGTAACTCTCGAAAGTAAACGTAACAGGTTTTGCGCAAAATACTTTCCTTATAGTAAAAACCAAGCTATGCAATCCGACATTGGGCGGCCAATCTAAACTTTGCCTCCTCGCGACACGATCTGAAAGATCTCATTCTTTAGCCCATCGGTTCACGAGCATCCGCTCTCATTCCTCCCGTTTACATCCGAGAATGAGATCGCCCCGCAAACGACTCCGCAAGGGCTCTGCATCGAGCTTCTTAGGATCTGTCTCTCTCGAGTAAAAAAAAATAACTTCCATACAAAGGAAAGTTTATACGAAACTTTAACCGTAGAAATCGAACATACAACGGAAAAAACATTTTCTATAGACACGGACATACTTGGCATATCAAGCTCGACAAAGACTACTTGGCTATTGTCCGATCGCGCTTCACTTCAATGCCAAGTTTACAAACCGACTCGATCTTTTCGATAGCACGAAAGTGTCGCGGTCTAATACTCTACCAAATACGACCTTGGCTGTGCGGCTGAACACAACCTTCACGCCAAGCCAATACGTTCAACGTATAAGAAAACACTCGTACCAGAGCTCCTAAAGCCGTATGAATCTCGGAAGGTCAACACCTCACACAGCACCGTAACGAAGAACCCTTCGTTTCGGGGAAACAACTTACACGACCTCTCGGTCCTAATTGCTCTAGCACAAATCATAAAACTACCTAACATCCAAACAGGAATGTTAGTTTTAATTGCGAATATACGCAAACGAACCAAAGTGTTCGTGCAAAGCAGGGTTAAGACAAAACCCTCGCAACACCGCGCAACATCTTNAATCATAAAACTACCTAACATCCAAACAGGAATGTTAGTTTTAATTGCGAATATACGCAAACGAACCAAAGTGTTCGTGCAAAGCAGGGTTAAGACAAAACCCTCGCAACACCGCGCAACATCTTCGAGCCCGCAAACGTTCCGAACACGAAACGCGGCATATAAAATAAAAACCAACTTTCGGCACTGCGAGACGTCGAAGACGCCCGGAGATTAGTTTTTCGACACAAATACCTTCCTCGATAAAGTCATTTTCTTGGAAGACCTAACAGTCCGTTCGCGACTATAAAATTACGCAAAACTTCTTAACATACGTATCCTTCGCGAAGGCCCAAACTACGTAAACATCTATCACTTAAAAATAGTTCGTTGCTGATCACAACGAACTCGCAACAGTCCTAAACAAACTTAAGTTATCTCGCAGAGATAGCTCTCAAACACCCGACACAAGGGTAATAGCGCTATAAAAGAAATCCAAACTTTTGGTCAGCACTTCCGGGCAACTTAGAAATTGTTCCCGGTGAGATGCTCGGTTCCAACCAGACGAATCGTATAAGCCGAGAACCTATCGCGGATTCGAAATCGGTATGGAATCAGGTTAAAATCACAACGGGCAAAACGAAAGCCGACTAGTCATCGCACAGCCTTAATCCGAAAGTAAACCTAGGTCTTGCCCTAAACCCAGCACACTGGTCGCTAACGTCTCAAGGCATGAATCGAGATCCTAAAGGCATGTCTCTTCGTCTATATCTAAACTCTCACTCGATTTACCAAACATCCTACGACGGGCAAACGAACAAGGCGATCTACTAAGGGAACGGAATGCGAGACGACAACTCGCGGACCTCCCTCAATATCAACTCATATTCTTCCCGCTACATTCATACGAATAAAAACACGCTCTTAAAAATGTAAACTGTTTTTTAATAAAGCCGCAAAAGCGGCAAGGACTCAGAGCCGCACACGGCCAGTCCAAAAACTATAACGGCCACGCTCAGCCAGACCAAACGGCCTACAAGACTAGTCTCGAGGCCGGCAAAGGTCAAGATGCCATCGACATCAATATGCTCGATAAACATATAACTAAACCGTAAAGGTCTTGCTGGGAAACAGGTCATACGAACCTTAACTCCGAAACGAACTACGAAAGGCTTGATCCCCTCAAAAGGGTACGTAGGCAGCCTTCACAAGGCGCAGCCTTAATCTTAAACGCTTTCCGCTCTCTGGAGAGTGGAAAGATCACTTTCAACGGACCTTTCCGACCATTAATTCCGCCTAACTTAACTAAAACTGGTTAACCACTCGCAAGAACCTTACGCTAAAGGCTCAAGATTCTTACGAGCTGGGGGGCTAACTGTTGGGGTCAAAATCGGTACGACGGAATCAACGGCCGAAACTCCCCGCAGAAATATAAAAGGAAT
>CAKOAT010227265.1:6174-42913 GCA_932364175.1 Eruca vesicaria subsp. sativa | reverse complement strand
CAGTTCAACGCAGATTCGGAATAAGAACCTCTTTGCTCTCTATTTTCGTTTATTCTCATTTTAATTCTAAGTTATCGTTTTCTTATTTTCGTTGTGCGGTTCTCGCAGATAGCCGGTTCCTCTGGAAACTTAGGGTTTTTCCCGAAGTTTCCTTATTTACGATTTATTTGACAGTAGGGTGAAATCGACTCCCACAGTTCTACAAAATATATCAAACCAATCGTATAGATAAGGCGAATATGGTGATTAAGTTCACCGTTGCCATTTTAGACGATCAATTCAAACATATCCGAGAAAACATGTCTTGCGAGTTTTATCATAATTTTTTAAGAGTAACTCTGGTCGAGACAAAACATGAGACAGTTTAGTCCAGGCTCGAAGGAGGAAGCTACGAAGGTGGGAAAAGTGTAAATCGGTTGATCCAACTCGCCCAATGACGAGTTGGGTAATGTAAGTCAAACTCTCCATCTGGCGAGTTTGAGTTGTTTGTCCTTCTCACATGATGGCGAGTTGGAATTCTTGTCCTACTCGCCCAAGAGTTGAGAAATATCAGTCCAACACGCCATTGGGAGTCTTGGACTTGTTGGTCCTACTCGCCCGTTGGCGAATTAGACAATGTCAGTCCAACTCCTCGTCAGGCCAGTTGGAGTTGTTGTCATACTGGCCCGATGGTGATTAAGGCAATGTCAATTTAACTCGCCATCGGGAGAGTTGGACTTGTTGGTCCTACTCGCCTTATGGTGAGCTAGACGGTGTGATTCCAACATCACTTTGTTCTTGTTCTGATTTGGTATTTTCACCGGTATGATGTCTTTTTTTAATGGCTTTGTATTGGGCATCTAGCCGCATCTTAGACCTTTTCGGGTCATTTTGCAACTTAAGCATTTTTACGATCTCTTTGAGGAAAAATCATTGATACGACATTGGTTCTACAAAATATATCAAACCAATCGTATAGATGAGGCGAATATGGTGATTAAGTTCACCGTTGCCATTTATACGATCAATGCAAACATATACGAGCAAACATGTCTTGTGACTTTTATCATAATTTTTTAATAGTTACTCTGGTCGAGACAAAACATGAGAAAGTTTAGTCGAGGCTAGAAAGAGGAAGCTACGAAGGTGGGACAAGCGTAAATCGGTTGATCCAACTCGCCCAATGACTAGTTGGGTAATGTCAGTCAAACTCACCATCGGGCGAGTATGAGTTATTGGTCCTTCTCACATGATGGCGAGTTGGAATTCTTGTCCTACTCGCCCAACTGTGAGTTAAGAAATATCAGTCCAACACGCCCTTGGGCGGGTTGGACTTGTTGGTCCTACTCGCCCGTTGGCGAATTAGACAATGCCAGTCCAACTTCCCATCAGGCCAGTTGGAGTTGTTGTCATACTGGCCCGATGGTGATTAAGGCAATGTCAATTTAACTCGCCATCAGGAGAGTTGGACTTGTTTGTCCTACTCGCCCAACTGTGAGTTAAGAAATATCAGTCCAACACGTCATTGGGCGGGTTGGACTTGTTGGTCCTACTCGCCCGTTGGCGAATTAGACAATGTCAGTCCAACTTCCCATCAGGCCAGTTGGAGTTGTTGTCATACTGGCCCGATTGTGATTAAGGCAATGTCAATTTAACTCGCCATCGGGAGAGTTGGACGTGTTTGTCCTACTCGCCTGATGGTGAGCTAGACGGTGTGATTCCAACATCACTTTCTAATGGCTTTGTACTTTAAGCATTTTTACGATCTCTTTGAGAAATCAACCTTGATACAACGTCGATTCTTCAAAATATATTAAAGCAGTCGTATAGCTAAGGTGACTATGGTGATTAAGTTAACCGTTGCCATTTTATATGATCAATTGTAACATATACGATAAAACAAGTCTTGTGACTTTTATCGTAAATTTTTAACAGTAACTCTGATCGAGACAAAACATGACACAGTTTAGTCTAGGCTCGAAGAAAGAATCTACAAAGGTGGGACAAGTTTCAATCAGTTTTTCTAACTCGCCCAATGACGAGTTGGTAAATGTCCATCAAACTCACCAATGGGCGAGTTAGAGTTGTTGGTCCTTCTAACATGATGGCTAGTTGGACTTGCTGTCTTACTCGTCCAATGGCGAGTTGCGAAATGTCAGTCCAACTCGCCATTGGGCGAGTATGATTTGCTGGTCCTTCTTTCCAGTTGGCTAGTTAGACAATCTCAGTCCAACGCACCATCAGGCTAGTTTGACTTGTTGTCCTAGTGGCCTGATTGCGAGTTGGGCAATGTCAATCCAACTCACCTGATGGGCGAGTGGGACTTGTTTGTCCTCCTTGCCAGTTGGCGAGTTAAACAATCACAGTCCAACTCCCCATCATGCCAGTTGGAACTGTTGTTCTAGTGGGTCGATGGCAAGTTTGGCAATGTCAATCCAACTCGCCATCGCGCGAGGTTGACTTTTTGGTCCTACTCGCCTGATGGTGAACTGGACGGTGTGATTCCAACATCACTTTGTTCGTGTTCCAATTTGGTAGTTTGACCCGTATGATGTCTTGTTTTTTAATAGGTTTCTACTTTATATGAGTTTTTTTTCAACTTCGTCTCTCCGTAGGAATTCAAAAATGGTAACTGGATTCTTGTCGGGTCATAGAAATTTTTGGGTCATTTTGCGACCTATGCATTTTTACGATCTCTTTGAGAAATCATCCTTGATACAACGTCAGGTCTTCAAAATATATTAAACCTATCATATAGCTAAGGGGACTATGGTGATTAAGTTAACCATTGCCATTTTTTAGGATCAATTCAAGCATATATGAGAAAACAAGTGTTGCGACTTTTATTGTAAATTTCTAACAGTAACTCTGACTGAGAGGAAACATGAAACAGTTTAGTTGAGGCTCGAAGGAGGAAGCTACAAAGGTGGGACAAGTACTAATCTGTTGATCAAACACGCCTAATGACGAGTTAGGCAATGTCAGTCAAACTCACCATCGGGAGAGTTATAGTTGTTGGTTCTTCTCACATGATGGGGAGTTGGACTTGTTCTCCTACTCGCCCAATGGCGAGATGAGAAATGTCAGTTCAGCTCGCCATTGGGCGAGTGGGACTTGTTTGTCCTACTTGCCAGTTCGCGAGTTAGACAATTTCAGTCCAACTCCCCATCAGGCCAGTTAGACTTGTTGTCCTAGTGGCTCGATGGCTAGTTGGGCAATGTCAATCCAACTAGCCATGTTTGTCCTACTTGCCTGATGATGAGCTAGATGGTGAGCTAGACGGTTTGATTTCAACATCACTTTGTTCTTGTTCCGATTTGGTAGTTTCACCGGTATGATGTCTTTTTTAAATGGCTTTGTATTGGGCTTCTAGCCGCGTCTTAGACCTTTTCGGGTAATTTTGTGACTTAAGCATTTTTACGATCTCTTTGAGGAATCATCCTTGATACGATGGTGTTTCTATAAAATATATCAAACCAATCGTATAGATAAGGCGAATATGGTGATTAAGTTCACCGTTGCCATTTTAGACGATCAATTCAAACATATCCGAGAAAACATGTCTTGCGACTTTTATCATAATTTTTTAAGAGTAACTCTGGGTGAGACAAAACATGAGACAGTTTAGTCGAAGCTCGAAGGAGGAAGCTACGAAGGTGGGAAATGTGTAAATCAGTTGATCCAACTCGCCTAATGACGAGTTGGGTAATGTCAGTAAAACGCACCATCGGGCGAGTTTGAGTTGTTGGTCCTTCTCACATGATGGCGAGTTGGACTTGTTCTCCTACTCGATTAATGGCGAGTTGAGAAATGTTAGTTCAACTAGCCATTGGGCGTGTGGGACTTGTTTGTCCTACTTGCCAGTTGGCGAGTTAGACAATCTAAGTCCAACTCCCCATCAGGCTAGTTGGAGTTGTTGTCTTACTGGCCAATGGTGATTAAGGCAATGTCAATTTAACTCGCCACCGAGAGAGTTGGACTTGATGGTCCTACTAGCCTGATGGTGAGCTAGACGGTGTGATTCCAGCATCACTTTTTAATGGCTTTGTACTTTAAGATTTTTTACGATCTCTTTGAGAAATCATCCTTGATACAACGTCGGTTCTTCAAAATATATTAAACCAGTCGTATAGCTAAGGTGACTATAGTGGTTAACTTAACCGTTGCCATTTTATATGATCAATTCTAACATATACGAGAAAACAAGTCTTGCGACTTTTATCGTAAATTTTTAACAGTAACTCTGATCGTGACAAATCATAAGACAGTTTAGTCGAGGCTCGAAGAAAGAAGCTACAAAGGTGGGACAAGTATAAATCGGTTGTTCCAACTCGCCCAATGACGAGTTGGGCAATGTCCGTCAAACTCACAAATGGGTGAGTTAGAGTTGTTGGTCCTCCTCACATGATGGCTAGTTGGACTTGTTGTCTTCCTCGTCCAACGGCAAGTTAAAAAATGCATTCAACTCGCCATTGGGCGAGTAGGATTTGCTGGTCCTACTTTCTAGTTGGCGAGTTAGACAATCTCAGTCCAACTCCCCATCTATCCAGTTGGACTTGTTGTCCTAGTGGCTCGATGGCTAGTTGGGCAATGTCATTCCAACTAGCCATGTTGGTCCTACTCGCCTAATGGTGAGCTAGACGGTTTGATTTCAACATCACTTTTTTCTTGTTCCGATTTGGTAGTTTCACCGGTATGATGTCTTTTTTTAATGGCTTCGTATTGGGCTTCTAGCCGCGTCTTAGACCTTTTCGGGTCATTTTGTGACTTAAGCATTTTTATGATCTCTTTGAGGAATCGTCCTTGATACGACGGTAGTTCTACAAAATATATCAAACCAATCGTATAGATAAGGCGAATATGGTGATTAAGTTCACCGTTGCCATTTTAGACGATCAATTCAAACAAATCCGAGAAAACATGTCTTGCGACTTTTATCATAATTTTTTAAGAGTAACTCTGGTCGAGACAAAACATTAGACAGTTTAGTCGAGGCTCGAAGGAGAAAGCTACGAAGGTGCAACAAGTGTAAATCGGTTGATCCAACTCACCCAATGAAGAGTTGGGTAATGTCATTCAAACTCTCCATCGGGCGAGTTTGAGTTGTTGGTCCTTCTCACATGATGGCGATTTTGACTTATTCTCCTACTCGCCCAATGGTGAGTTGAGGAATGTTAGTTTAACTCGCCATTGGGCGAGTTTGACTTGATTGTCCTACTTGCCAGTTGGCGAGTTAGACAATCTCAGTCCAACTCCCCATCAGGCCAATTGGAGTTATATTCTTACTGGCCCGATGGTGATTAAGGCAATGACAATTTAACTCGCCACCGGGAGAGTTAGACTTGTTGGTCCTACTCGCATGATGGTGAGCTAGACGGTGTGATTCCAACATCACTTTTTAATGGCTTTGTACTTTAAGATTTTTTACGATCTCTTTGAGAAATCATCCTTGATACAACGTCGTTTCTTCAAAATATATTAAACTAGTCGTATAGCTAAGGTGACTATGGCGATTAAGTTCACTGTTGCCATTTTATATGATCAATTCTTACATACACGAGAAAACAAGTCTTGCTACTTTTATCATAAATTTTTAACAGTAACTCTGATCTTGACAAAACATGAGACAGTTTAGTCGAGGCTCGAAGAAAAAAGCTGGGACAAGTGTATATCGGTTTTTTCAACTCGCCCAATGACGAGTTGGCAATGTCCGTCAAACTCACCAATGGGCGAGTTAGAGTTGTTGGTCCTTCTCACATGATGGCTAGTTGGACTTGTTGTCTTACTCGTCCAATGGCGAGTTGAGAAATGTCAGTCCAACTCGCCATTGTGCGAGAAGGATTTGCTGGTCCTACTTTCTAGTTGGCGAGTTAGACAATTTCAGTCCAACTCCCCATCAGGCCAGTTGGACTTGTTGTCCTAGTGGCTCGATGGCTAGTTGGGCAATGTCAATCCAACTAGCCATTTTGGTCCTACTCGCCTGATGGTGAGCTAGACGGTGTGATTCCAACATCACTTTTTTCTTGTTCCGATTTGGTAGTTTCACCGGTATGATGTCTTTTTTTAATGGCTTTGTGTTGGGCTTCCAGCCGCGTCTACAACCTTTTCGGGTCATTTTGCGACTTAAGCATTTTTACTATCTCTTTGAGGAATGATCCTTGATACGATGGTGGTTCTACAAAATATATCAAACCAATCGTATAGATAAGGTGAATACGGTGATTAAGTGCACGGTTGCCATTTTAGACAATCAATTCAAACATATCCAAGAAAACATGTCTTGCGACTTTTATCATAACTTTTTAAGAGTAACTCTGGTCGAGACAAAACATGAGACAGTTTAGTCGAGGCTCGAAGGAGGAAGCTACGAAGGTCGGACATGTGTAAATCAGTTGATCCAACTCGCCCAATGACGAGTTGGGTAATGTCAGTAAAACGCACCATCGGGCGAGTTTGAGTTGTTGGTCCTTCTCACATGATGGCTAGTTGGACTTGTTCTCCTACTCGCCCAATGCCGAGTTGAGAAATGTCAGTTCAACTAGCCATTGGGCGTGTGGGACTNAGCTACGAAGGTCGGACATGTGTAAATCAGTTGATCCAACTCGCCCAATGACGAGTTGGGTAATGTCAGTAAAACGCACCATCGGGCGAGTTTGAGTTGTTGGTCCTTCTCACATGATGGCTAGTTGGACTTGTTCTCCTACTCGCCCAATGCCGAGTTGAGAAATGTCAGTTCAACTAGCCATTGGGCGTGTGGGACTTGTTTGTCCTTCTTGCGAGTTGGCGAGTTAGACAATCTCAGTCCAACTCCCCATCAGGCCAATTGGAGTTGTTGTCTTACTGGCCCGATGGTGATTAAGGCAATGTCAATTTAACTCGCCGCAGGGAGAGTTGGACTTGTTGGTCCAACTCGCCTAATGGTGAGCTAGACTGTGTGATTCCAACATCACTTTTTAATGGCTTTGAACTTTAAGCTTTTTTGATCTCTTTGAGAAATCATCCTTGATACAACGTCGTCTCTTCAAAATATATTAAACCAGTCGTATAGCTAAGGTGACTATGGAGATTAAGTTCACCGTTGCCATTTTATATGATCAGTTCTTACATATACGAGAAAACAAGTCTTGCGACTTTTATCATAAATTTGTAATAGTAACTCTGATCTTGACAAAACATGAGACAGTTTAGTCGAGGCTCGAAGAAAGAAGCTACAAAGGTGGGACAAGTGTAATCGGTTGTTCCAACTCGCCCAATGACGAGTTGGGCAATGTCCGTCAAACTCACCAATGGGCGAGTTAGAGTTGTTGGTCCTTCTCACATGATGGCTAGTTGGACTTGTTGTCTTACTCGTCCAATGGTGAGTTGAGAAATGTCAGTCCAACTCGCCATTGGGCGAGTAGGATTTGCTGGTCCTACTTTCTAGTTGGCGAGTTAGACAATCTTAGTCCAACTCCCCATCTGGCCAGTTGGACTTGTTGTCCTAGTGGCTCGATGGCTAGTTAGGCAATGTCAATCCAGCTAGCCACGTTGGTCCTACTAGCCTAATGGTGAGCTAGACGGTTTGATTTCAACATTACTTTGTTCTTGTTCTGATTTGGTCGTTTTACCGGTATGATGTCTTTTTTTAATGGCTTTGTATTGGGCTTCTAGCCGCGTCTTAGACCTTTTCGGGTCATTTTGTGACTTAAGCATTTTTACGATCTCTTTGAGGAATCATCCTTGATACGACGGTGGTTCTACAAAAAATATCAAACCAATCGTATAGATAAGGCGAATATGGTGATTAAGTTCACCGTTTCCATTGTAGACGATCAATTTAAACATATCCGAAAAACATGTCTTGCGACTTCTATAATAATTTTTTAAGAGTAACTCTGGTCGAGACAAAACATTAGACAGTTTAGTCGAGGCTCGAAGGAGGAAGCTACGAAGGTTGAACAAGTGTAAATAGGTTGATCCAACTCGCCCAATGATGAGTTGGGTAATGTCAGTCAAACTCAACATCGGGCGAGTTTGAGTTGTTGGTCCTTCTCACATGATGGCGAGTTGGACTTGTTCTCCTACTCCCCCAATGGCGAGTTAAGGAATGTCAGTTCAACTCGCCATTGGGCGAGTTGGACTTGATTGTCCTACTTGCCAGTTGGAGAGTTAGACAATCTCAGTCCAACTCCCCATCAGGCTAATTGGAGTTGTTGTCTTACTGGCCCGATGGTGATTAAGGCAATGTCAATTTAACTCCCCAAAGGGAGAGTTGGACTTGTTGGTCCTACTCGCCTAATGGTGAGCTAGACGGTGTGATTCCAACATCACTTTTTAATGGCTTTGTACTTTAAGCTTTTTTTACGATCTCTTTGAGAAATCATCCTTGATACAACGTCGTTTCTTCAAAATATATTAAACCAGTCGTATAGTTAAGGTGACTATGGCACTTAAGTTCACCGTTGCCATTTTATATGATCAATTCTTACATATACGAGAAAACAAGTCTTGCGACTTTTATCATAAATTTTTAACAGTAACTCTGATCTTGACAAAACATGAGACAGTTTAGTCGAGGCTCGAAGAAAGAAGCTGGGACAAGTGTATATCGGTTGTTTCAACTCGCCCAATGACGAGTTGGGCAATGTCCGTCAAACTCACCAATGGGCGAGTTAGAGTTGTTGGTCCTTCTCACATGATGGCTAGTTGGACTTGTTGTCTTACTCGTCCAATGGCGAGTTGAGAAATGTCAGTCCAACTCGCCATTGTGCGAGAAGGATTTGGTGGTCCTACTTTCTAGGTTGCGAGTTAGACAATTTCAGTCCAACTCCCCATCAGGCCAGTTGGACTTGTTGTCCTAGTGGCTCGATGGCTAGTTGGGCAATGTCAATCCAATTAGCCATGTTGGTCCTACTCGCCTGATGGTGAGCTAGACGGTGTGATTCCAACATCACTTTGTTCTTGTTCCGATTTGGTAGTGTCACCGGTATGATGTCTTTTTTTAATGGCTTTGTGTTGGGCTTCTAGCCGCGTCTACAACCTTTTCGGGTCATTTTGCGACTTAAGCATTTTTACTATCTCTTTGAGGAATCATCCTTGATACGATGGTGGTTCTACAAAATATATCAAACCAATCGTATAGATAAGGTGAATACGGTGATTAAGTGCACCGTTGCCATNTCACCGGTATGATGTCTTTTTTTAATGGCTTTGTGTTGGGCTTCTAGCCGCGTCTACAACCTTTTCGGGTCATTTTGCGACTTAAGCATTTTTACTATCTCTTTGAGGAATCATCCTTGATACGATGGTGGTTCTACAAAATATATCAAACCAATCGTATAGATAAGGTGAATACGGTGATTAAGTGCACCGTTGCCATTTTAGACGATCAATTCAAACATATCCAAGAAAACATGTCTTGCGACTTTTATCATAATTTTTTAAGAGTAACTCTGGTCGAGACAAAACATGAGACAGTTTAGTCGAGGCTCGAAGGAGGAAGCTACGAAGGTCGGACATGTGTAAATCAGTTGATCCAACTCGCCCAATGACGAGTTGGGTAATGTCAGTAAAACCCACCATCGGGCGAGTTTGAGTTGTTGGTCCTTCTCACATGATGGCTAGTTGGACTTGTTCTCCTACTCGCCCAATGCCGAGTTGAGAAATGTCAGTTCAACTAGCCATTGGGCGTTTGGGAATTGTTTTTCCTTCTTGCGAGTTGGCGAGTTAGACAATCTCAGTCCAACTCCCCATAAGGCCAATTGGAGTTGTTGTCTTACTGGCCCGATGGTGATTAAGGCAATGTCAATTTAACTCGCCACAGGGAGAGTTGGACTTGTTGGTCCTACTCGCCTAACGGTGAGCTAGACGGTGTGATTCCAACATCACTTTTTAATGGCTTTGAACTTTAAGGTTTTTTTATCTCTTTGAGAAATCATCCTTGATACAACGTCGTCTCTTCAAAATATATTAAACCAGTCGTATAGCTAAGGTGACTATGGCGATTATGTTCACCGTTGCCATTTTATATGATCAGTTCTTACATATACGAGAAAACAAGTCTTGCAACTTTTATCATAAATTTGTAATAGTAACTCTGATCTTGACAAAACATGAGACAGTTTAGTCGAGGCTCGAAGAAAGAAGCTACAAAGGTGGGACAAGTGTAAATCGGTTGTTCCAACTCGCCCAATGACGACTTGGGCAATGTCCGTCAAACTCACCAAGGGGTGAGTTAGAGTTGTTGGTCCTTCTCACATGATGGCTAGTTGGACTTGTTGTCTTACTCTTCCAATGGCGAGTTGAGAAATGTCACTCCAACTCGCCATTGGGCGAGTAGGATTTGCTGGTCCTACTTTCTAGTTGGCGAGTTAGACAATCTTAGTCCAACTCCCCATCTGGCCAGTTGGACTTGTTGTCCTAGTGGCTCGATGGCTAGTTGGGCAATGTCAATTCAATTAGCCATGTTGGTCCTACTCGCCTGATGGTGAGCTAGACGGTGTGATTCCAACATCACTTTGTTCTTGTTCCGATTTGGTAGTTTCACCGGTATGATGTCTTTTTTTAATGGCTTTGTGTTGGGCTTCTAGCCGCGTCTACAACCTTTTCGGGTCATTTTGCGACTTAAGCATTTTTACTATCTCTTTGAGGAATCATCCTTGATACGATGGTGGTTCTACAAAATATATCAAACCAATCGTATAGATAAGGTGAATACGGTGATTAAGTGCACCGTTGCCATNAGCTACGAAGGTCGGACATGTGTAAATCAGTTGATCCAACTCGCCCAATGACGAGTTGGGTAATGTCAGTAAAACGCACCATCGGGCGAGTTTGAGTTGTTGGTCCTTCTCACATGATGGCTAGTTGGACTTGTTCTCCTACTCGCCCAATGCCGAGTTGAGAAATGTCAGTTCAACTAGCCATTGGGCGTGTGGGACTATTTTGTCCTTCTTGCAAGTTGGCGAGTTAGACAATCTCAGTCCAACTCCCCATCAGGCCAATTGGAGTTGTTGTCTTACTGGCCCGATGGTGATTAAGGCAATGTCAATTTAACTTGCCACGGGGAGAGATGGACTTGTTCTCCTACTCGCCCAATGGCGAGTTAAGGAATGTCAGTTCAACTCGCCATTGGGCGAGTTGGACTTGATTGTCCTACTTGCCAGTTGGAGAGTTAGACAATCTCAGTCCAACTCCCCATCAGGCTAATTGGAGTTGTTGTCTTACTGGCCCGATGGTGATTAAGGCAATGTCAATTTAACTACCCAAAGGGAGAGTTGGACTTGTTGGTCCTACTCGCCTGATGGTGAGCTAGACGGTGTGATTCCAACATCACTTTTTAATGGCTTTGTACTTTAAGCTTTTTTGATCTCTTTGAGAAATCATCCTTGATACAACGTCGTTTCTTCAAAATATATTAAACCAGTCGTATAGCTAAGGTGACTATAGCGATTAAGTTCACCGTTGCCATTTTATATGATCAGTTCTTACATATACGAGAAAACAAGTCTTGCGACTTTTATCATAAATTTGTAACCGTAACTCTGATCTTGACAAAACATGAGACAGTTTAGTCGAGGCTCGAAGAAAGAAGCTACAAAGGTGGGACAAGTGTAAATCGGTTGTTCCAACTCGCCCAGTGACGAGTTGGGCAATGTCCGTCAAACTCACCAATGGGCGAGTTAGAGTGTTGGTCCTTCTCACATGATGGCTAGTTGGACTTGTTGTCTTACTCGTCCAATGGTGAGTTGAGAAATGTCAGTCCAACTCGCCATTGGGCGAGTAGGATTTGCTGGTCCTACTTTCTAGTTGGCGAGTTAGACAATCTTAGTCCAACTCCCCATCTGGCCAGTTGGACTTGTTGTCCTAGTGCCTCGATGGCTAGTTGGGCAATGTCAATCCAACTAGCCACGTTGGTCCTACTAGCCTAATGGTGAGCTAGACGGTTTGATTTCAACATTACTTTGTTCTTGTTCTGATTTGGTAGTTTTACCGGTATGATGTCTTTTTTTAATGGCTTTGTATTGGGCTTCTAGCCGCGTCTTAGACCTTTTCGGGTAATTTTCTGACATAAGCATTTTTACAATCTCTTTGAGGAATCATCCTTGATACGACGGTGGTTCTACAAAAAATATCAAACCAATCGTATAGATAAGGCGAATATGGTGATTAAGTTCACCGTTTCCATTCTAGACGATCAATTCAAACATATCCGAAAAGCATGTCTTGCGACTTCTATAATATTTTTTTAAGAGTAACTCTGGTCGAGACAAAACATTAGACAGTTTAGTCGAGGCTCGAAGGAGGAAGCTACGAAGGTGGAACAAGTGTAAATCGGTTGATCCAACTCGCCCAATGACGAGTTGGGTAATGTCAGTCAAACTCAACATCAGGCGAGTTTGAGTTGTTGGTCCTTCTCACATGATGGCGAGTTGGACATGTTCTCCTACTCGCCCAATGGCGAGTTAAGGAATGTCAGTTCAACTCGCCATTGGGCGAGTTGGACTTGATTGTCCTACTTGCCAGTTGGAGAGTTAGACAATCTCAGTCCAACTCCCCATCAGGCTAATTGGAGTTGTTGTCTTACTGGCCCGATGGTGATTAAGGCAATGTCAATTTAACTCCCCAAAGGGAGAGTTGGACTTGTTGGTCCTACTCGCCTGATGGTGAGCTAGACGGTGTGATTCCAACATCACTTTTTAATGGCTTTGTACTTTAAGCTTTTTTACGATCTCTTTGAGAAATCATCCTTGATACAACGTCGTTTCTTCAAAATATATTAAACCAGTCGTATAGTTAAGGTGACTATGGCGATTAAGTTCACCGTTGCCATTTTATATGATCAATCTTACATATACGAGAAAACATGTCTTGCGACTTTTATCATAAATTTTTAACAGTAACTCTGATCTTGACAAAACATGAGACAGTTTAGTCGAGGCTCGAAGAAAGAAGCTGGGACAAGTGTATATCGGTTGTTTCAACTCGCCCAATGACGAGTTGGGCCATGCCCGTCAAACTCACCAATGGGCGAGTTAGAGTTGTTGGTCCTTCTCACATGATGGCTAGTTGGACTTGTTGTCTTACTCGTCTAATGGCGAGTTGAGAAATGTCAGTCCAACTCGCCATTGTTCGAGTAGGATTTTCTGGTCCTACTTTCTAGTTGGCGAGTTAGACAATTTCAGTCCAACTCCCCATCAGGCCAGTTGGACTTGTTGTCCTACTGGCTCGATGGCTAGTTGGGCAATGTCAATCCAACAAGCCATGTTGGTCCTACTCGCCTGATGGTGAGCTAGACGGTGTGATTCCAACATCACTTTGTTTTTGTTCCGATTTGGTAGTTTCACCGGTATGTGTGGGAAACGAAATCCACCTACTATCAATAAATCGTAAAAAAGGAAACTTCGAGAAAACCCTAAGTTTCCAGAGGAACCGACTATCTGCAGAACCGCACAACGAAGATTAAGATGACAATAAACTTAGAATTTTTAAAGAATAAACGAAAATCGAGAGCAAAGAGGTTCTTATTCCGAATCTGCGTAGCACTGGTACTAAAAGAGTAACCGAAAACTTAAGGACGAAAAACCCTAAATGAGACGCAGCTCGCTAACAGAAAACGGAAATATTCCTAAATGCTAACTTTGGTGGTGAGAGCTCTGAAAACCGTGTCCCTTGCTTCTGCCCTAGGCCTCTTATATACTCCTCGCCTTAGCCATTCGGTCTTTCCATTTCGCCTAGATTTGAGTATATCGGGAATCTTCCATTTTTCTCGATCCTTCCTTTTCTTCTGCGGAAATCTTCTATTTTTCTTCAAACCTGCCTTTTATCTTCAAGCTTGACATTTATTTTTCTCCTGCAAGTAAACCGTCAAAACGTTATCATATCTTCAGGTTAGATTCCGTTAAGATCGCGAGATGGGCTTTTATCACGTTTTAGGACCTTCCGGGCCGTTCTGCGATAAATCCGTTTCCGACTTTATACGGGATCGTTTCCTGATCTGATGCCATTTTTAGTAAATTCCTCGAGCTAATCGTAAGGTTTTACGATTTACTCGACGTTTTTATTAAGAACGCGTCTTTTACGATTTACTCGACGTTTTTATTAAAAACGCGTTTTTTATGATTTTAACGAGAAATCTCGAATAAATCGTGTAGTTTAGGCAATGTTCGGTGTTTCGTTTAACCGTAGCCGTTTTATACGATTTCCTCGAGTTCTTTGTCGAGAAAACGAAGTTTTACGGTTTTTATCGTAAAACTCGAACGATAAGTCGGATCGAGATGGGACGGGAGACATTTCGGCCGTGGTTCAGAATGCGACCGTGTCGAAAGGCGTAAGTTTCGAATCGGGGATGCGGGAGATCGAGGCTCGGGACGTCCAGGAAGTCTCTAGTTCGTCCAACGGCGAACTAGTCGGGACGGGACTAGTTCGCCCACCGGCGAACTAGTCAAGTGGGACTAGTTCGCCGGTGGGCAAACTAGTCGAGATGGACTAGTTCGCCCACCGTCGAACTAAGCAAAGCTGGCTTAGTTCGCCGGTGGGCGAACTAGTCAAGGATCTCCTAGTTCGCCCATCGGCGAACTAAGCAAGCTTGGCTTAGTTCGCCGGTGGGCGAACTAGTTCCGACTAGTTCGCGTTTTACGGCTGTTTCGGTTTTTTGCGGTTTCGTAAAACGATTCTCGAGTTTTATGAAACGATCGTTGAGTTTTATAAAACGATCTTCGAGTTTTATAAAATGATCTTCGAGCTTTATAAAATGATCTTTGAGTTTTATAAAACGATTCTTTGAGTTTTATAAAACGATTCTCGAGTTCTATAAAACGATTCTTTGAGTTTTATAAAACGATTCTCGAGTTTTATAAAACAATCTTCGAGTTTTATAAAACGATCTTCGAGTTTTATAAAACGATCTTCGAGTTTTATAAAACGATTCTTCGAGTTTTATAAAATGATTCTCGAGTTTTATAAAACGATCTTCGAGTTTTATAAAACGATTCTCGAGTTTTATAAAACGATCTTTGAGTTTTAGAAAACGATTCTCGAGTTTTATAAAACGATCTTCGGGTTTTATAAAATGATTCTCGGGTTTTATAAATCGATTCTTTGAGTTTTATAAAATGATTCTTGAGTTTTATAAAACGATTCTCGAGTTTTATAAAAAGATTCTTCGAGTTTTGTAAAACGGTTCTCGAGTTTTATAAACCGATCTTCGAGTTTTGTAAAATGGCTTCTCGAGTTTTATAAAACGGTCTGCGAGTTTTATAAAACGGTCTGCGAGTTTTATAAATGACTTCAGGTATTATAAAACAACTTCTTGGGTTTTATAAAACTATTCCTTTTGTATTTTTGCGGGGAGTTTTGGCTATTGATTCCGTCGTACCGATTTTGACCCCAACAGTTAGCCCCCCCAGCTTGTAAGCATCGTGGGGTTCTTGCGAGCAGAACACTCGATGAAGCTCAGTGACGCTATGCAACTACAGAAAAAGAACTTCTGGCCATCGCTTTTGCCTTTGAAAAATTTTTGTCTTATCTGGTAGGTTCCATCCAAGGTTATTGTTCACACGGACCATGCCGCATTGAGATACCTACTTACAAAGAAGGATGCGAAACCCAGATTTCTCCGATGGATTCTTTTACTCCAAAATTTTGACCTTGAGCTCAAAGATAGAAAAGGGATAGAGAACGGCGTAGCGGATCACCTTTCACGGATGAAGATTGATGGAGATACAACTCTTGACGATAGTTTACCAGTGGAGCATGTTACTCGATCAGCATGGCGTACGCGGCGGAGCAACCGTTCCGACAAACGAAGAACTCACTCCGATCAGCACGCTCATCAGCACCAGAACAGCTAGTCTGCGCCATCAACAAGCAACATCCGAACCTTCCATGGTTTGCTGAGATTTCTAACTACTTAGCTGCAGAGAAGGAACCTGTGAAGTTTACTGGTAACGACAAAAGGAAGTTTCTAAGAAGTGCCAGATTTGCTGAGATTGCTAACTATTTTTGGGATGAACCATATTTGTACCGCAATTGCAAAGATGGGGTGTTCCGATGATGTGTGTCAGAAGCTGAGATTTTAGGAATCCTTTTCCATTGTCACAGCTCCTCTTATGCAGGGCACTTTGCAACTTTCGAAACAGTCTCAAAGATTCTCCAAGCCGGTTTCTGGTGGCCCACAATGTTCCAGGATGCTCACACTTACATCTTTAGATGCGACTCATGCCAGCGACAAGGGAACATAAGTAAGAGGAATGAAATGCCTCGGAATTTCATCCTGGAAATTGAGATATTCGATTGTTGGGGAATCGATTTCATGGGACCATTCTCGAAATCCTTCAACAACGAATAGATACTAGTTGCAGTTGATTACGTCTCTAAGTGGGTGGAAGACTTGGCTAGTCCCACAAATGACGCAAAGGTAGTAATCAAGATGTTCAAGTAAATTATCTTCCCTAGATTTGGAGTGCCCCGTGTGGTCATAAGTGATGGAGGAAGCCACTTCATCAATAAGATTTTTGCCACCCTCTTGAAGAAGAATGGAGTCAAACACAAGGTTGCTACGCCATATCATCCTCAGACCAGTGCCCAGGTGGAAGTGTCAAATACGCAAATCAAGAGCATTTTGCAGAAAACAGTCAATACAAATCATAAGGACTGGTCGCTCAACCTGGATGACGCGCTCTAGGCATACAGAACAGCTTACAAGACATTGATAGGGACCACTCCTTACAATTTGGTATATGGTAAGGCGTGCCATCTTCCAGTAGAATTGGAGCTCAAAGCTGCGTGGGCTGTGAAACTGCTCAACTTCGACATCAAACCAGCAGCAGAACGACAATCCATGCAATTCCATGAGCTGGAAGAACTGAGACATCTCGCGTATGAGGGTTCCGAAATCTACAAGGAGCGTACAAAGGCCTACCATGATAAGCGAATCATCAGAAGGGACTTCAAACCAAAAGACCAGGTGCTCCTTTTCAACTGCAGATTGAAACTGTTCCCTAGTAAGCTACGATCAAGATGGTCCGGTCCGTTCACCATCAAGGAGGTTCGCCCCTACAGAGCTAATGTGCTATTGGACACAAAAGACAAAGAATTTGTTGTCAATGGTCAACGTCTCAAACCATATCTTGCTGAGACAACCATCGCAGAAGGTGAAGAAATTCCCCTTGGCAATCCTGCTCTAGCCGAACAAGCTAGCATAGTCAAGATAATGACTTAAACCAAGCGCTTGGTGGGAGGCAACCCACTGGTAAGTGTACATATTTTCCTTTCAGTCATTTGGTTTCTGGCTTTCTTTTATGTTTTTGCAGAATAAAAGCAGAAAATCCCAAGTTAAACCAAGCGCTTGGTGGGAGGCAACCCACTGGTAAGTGTACATATTTTCCTTTCAGTCATATGGTTTTTGGCTTTCTTTTATGTTTTTGCAGAATAAAATCAGAAAATCCCAACTTACTTCCAGAAGCACTGCTGTTCCACTCTCGGAGCAGTTGTTCCGCCCAGGTAAGTCTCACGGAAACCAAAAAAATAAAAATAAAAATTTTTATTTTTTTATTTTAAAAAACATATATTAAGTGAAGGAGGAATGGAGGCAAAAGCCCTAATTTTTAGGGAGTGGCCCACGATGTCGGTTCTATTTAAGAACGACCCTCTCCTCTCCCCCATCACTTTCACTTCCGCCCCTTTGACCACCAAGAACCCTAGAATTTTTTTTTTCCTTTTTATCTTTCAAAATTTCAATCTCTTGTTAAGATTTCCGGTTCTTGATCGTGGGGATTACTGTTCTCTTTGAGATTTTTGCAGGTCTCTCCCACTACTCGAAAGAAGAGCCGTATCACCTTGTCATTCTCGGCGACAATCAACTCTCATCCTCCTTTTCTGCTTTGATAGATAGATTTAAGGGTGTTCACCTTGATAAAATCGACCTATCCTCTTGATGTTAGGATTGTTTATGGATTATGAGTAGTGATTGGTTGAGCCGTTTGGAAATCTCAGAAAGTTAGGTTTTGGGAACAACCGATTGATCTCAATTAGGCATACATGCACTCTATTTTAATCTCACCATCTCGGTTATTTTCTTTGTTGTGTCTCTTGTGAGTACTAGGAAAAGTTCGGTGGAAAGCGAACATTATAAAAATTCTGACTTTTTCCTATCTATCCCATTAGAATGGTGCTAACTACTCTCGGTTCACCTGTTCTTGCTGATGCCTCCGAGGAGAACCAAGGCGAGTGCCAAGCCGGTTCTGAATCTCCATGACGACCCGTTCGATGACATGATCTCGCCTACCTATCAGTGGCCGCAAGAAGCACCTGCAGCAGCCACCCACCGCCCTGGAAAGGAACCCGCAGGAACAGCAGCAGAAGGTGATGAGACTCCTTTTGCTACACCACGTCGTCGGAGCAGACGCTACCCAGGCCAATCCGACAGCGATGACACTGACTAGGCAGTCTCCTAGTTCTATCACCATTATCTTATCCATTTGAACTTTTTCTTTTTCTGCACTTATTTCTTTTGGCTTTTCTTCTATTTATTTTCTCACCAGGGATGGTGAGAAGTAAGTCTGGGGGAGGCAATTATCTGCTACTAATCGTTTGCTTTTATTTTTTGTTTTTGAGTCAGTCCGCTTTGAGTCATTTTGATGTTTTTATCGAGTCAGTCCAAACTTTGTGGGAATCAAGACCTCATTTTTATGATGTTTGTTAACCACCCTCGTGCCTTAATTCATCTTATTCATTGACCTTAGCAGAAGGAGACAGCACACACATGCAGATCCAGAACACCCTGACTTTACATCAACCTGTTCTCCAGAAGCTTTCAGCTTGTCGAGGTTACTCTGAAAGGACTTAACTCCATCTAACTTGAACTTAATCTTGACTATAATTCTTCTTGTTGTGTGCATTAGATTAGGGACTAACGTGATTAACACTCAAGACTTCTTATTTTTTTCATCCATCTTCCATATCCTGAGTGGCTAGCTCATCTTTAGCTAGTACCCACCTTGAAACCCTTAAGCCTTTATTCCGCCCTCATGCATTTGTTATTCAGTATCTTATGTGCAGATATGTGAAAAAGGGTCGGAGAGGAAAGGATCGACACAGTCTCTTACTTGTTGATGCAGAATGTTTAATTGAGGAACAAGCGGAATCCAGGGAGCAACTGCTCTGCCGCCGTTGATCTAACACAAGAGAAGAGAAGGCAAAAAGAAACAAGAATGAGTATGAAGTCAAGAACTCCAGTTGCACGTCAAAATCACCAATGTTATCTCGTTCTTCATCACCATCACCATCAGTATTCTCATTTCAAAAAAAAAAAATATTATTATTATTTTCATCAGAATAAGGTGATGGAGGAGGGGAAGGTCGCAAAGAAACAAGAACCACTGGAAAGGTCGAGTAAAAGGGAGTGTACAAAAAAATTTGAAGAGATAAAGACCATGCAGATGAACGACTGTTCCACAAGAAGAACAGACGTTTGAACGGAGCAACTGTGTAAGAGGAAGAGGACACAAAAGCGAGTAAGGGGCTGTGGACATCAATGGATCTATCCTCTCTTGCAATTTTGCGCGATATCCTGCATGCTCTTCAAAAGTTGGTAACCCCTAAACACTGATTAGCTCCACTTAAACACTTAAAAGGCCTGTTTAATACCTAGACTGTTTTCCCTTAAATAAAGCCTATAATGACAAGTTCACACCACTCTTAATTGAATCTAAGGAGTTTTGTCTGGAAGGAGTTACTTTTGCAGGCCTGAGATATAGAGTATGGAATCGCTTGAACAGCATGTCAGTGGGGTTTTGGAGAAGGATGTGTTGTTTTAGCCAAGCTGCTTATATGGTTCAGAGATTCGTGGTTAATGTATGGTTGCTGAGAATGAGCAAGTTCCCACTATTTTAAACATCTCTTCCTGTTTTGGATACTTGGCTTGTTCGAGGACAAACAAGGATCTAAGTCTGGGCGAGTTGATATATTGTGTTTTTGACATAGAATAAGTATTCTCTACCAATGGTTTTAATAGTTTTATCGAGTCTTTCTAGTTATTTTATGTCATTACAGGTTGAAGAGTTCTATAGATGAGGAGAACGTTCGTGTGGAAAGACAAGAGAAGAAAAGAACCTTACTTGAAGGTTTTGTTGACGTGAACAGCCGGGCAAGATGTTCTCGTGTGATCAGAGCAGCTTGACAGACTGATCCCCGACGTTCCAGGAAATAAAGATTCTATTTCGAGATTTGCCCTAGTTTTCCCTATTTTTCTCTTCTGCCGTCTGTGGCTTATTATATATTTCCTTTTAGTTTTCCTATTGTTTTTGCCTTAGTTTTTACGCAAGAAATACTTGAGAGCTTTGATTTGAGCGATTGCTACTTGTAAGGGAGAAGGCTTCATCTATCTCCTTTAGAAGATCATCTTGAACCCTCTAAATTTCTTATTTATATTTACATGCAGTATTATTCAGAAACCATGCTCTGTTCTTGTGTTATATCTGAGTAGTCACCAAGTTAGTTTAGGGTTCTAGAGTTGGTTTCGTGAGCTGAGCTTAGATAAGTTAACCTAAGATTGTCTACCTTCATATTCTTGTCTTAATGCTTGCACCAACAATGATCGTTTGTTGCATGAACTAGGATTGATTGATTTAGCTAACCGTTGATTGAAAATCTGATACGAATTGAATGAGCTTAGCATCCCTAGTCAGCGAGAGGAGATACTAGGGTGTTCTGGGAACCTATCGGACCTGATCTCTAAAGCTTGATGTCTTGTCTTGATCCAAATGACAGTTTAGGTATCAAGTCAGACCAGCAAAGGTAATCAGCACCACGATAGTGGGTTGATTCAAGCAGAGTGATCCGAGTTTAGACTAGCATATATCGAACTTGAATAGTAGCTCGGCTTGTGAATTCCTTTCTGTTAGGAAACCCTAGAATAGCGTCTTTAACCTATTGAAAACAACTCCGTTTGTTACTAGCTTTTTAAGTTATTTCTTTTACTTTAAAAACCCTCTTTGTTTTAGCTATATTTTAATCCCATAAAGATAAAGTGTAGATTGGTCCTCTGGAATTGAATCTAAACATATTACAACCACACTGTTAACTTGACAGTAGACAAAGATCCAATTTTAGTGTATCATTGTCCTAGTGGCGCGATGGCGAGTTGGGCAATGTCAATCCAACTCGCCATCGGGCGAGTTGGAATTTTTAATCTTACTAGCCTGATGATGAGCTTGACAGTGTGATTCCAACATAAATTTGTTCGTGTTCCGATTTGGTAGTTTGACCCGTATGATATCTTTTTTTAATGGGTTTCTACTTTATACGAGTTTTTTCGCAACTTCGTCTCTCTGCAGGAATTCAAAAATCGTAACTAGGCTTCTAGCCGAGTCATAGAAATTTTTGGGTTATTTTGCGAAATATGAATTTTTACGATCTCTTTGAGAAATCATCCTTGATACAACATCGGTTCTTCAAAATGTATTAAACCAATCATATAGCTGGGGCGACTAAGGTGATTAAGTTAACCGTTTCCATTTTATACGATTAATTCAAACATATACGAGAAAAAAAAGTCTTTCAACTTTTATCATAAATTTCTTACAGTACCTCTGATTGACACAAAACATGAGACAATTTATTCGAGGCTCAAATGAGGAAGCTACAAAGGTAAGACAAGTGTAAATCGGTTGATCCAACTCGCCTAATGACGAGTTGGGAAATATCAATCAAACTCACCATCGGGCGAGTTATAGTTGTTGGTTCTTCTAACATGATGGGGAGTTGGACTTGTTGTCCAACTCGCCCAATGGCGAGTTGAGAAATGTCAGTTCAACTCGCCATTGGGTGAGTGGGACTTGTTTGTCCTACTTGTCTGTTGGAGATTTAGACAATCTCTGTCCAACTCCCCATAAGGCCAGTTTGACTTGTTTTCGTAGTGGCTCGATGTCTAGTTGGGCAATATCAATCCAACTAGCCATGTTGGTCCTACTCGCCTAATGGTAAGCTTGACGGTGTGATTCCAACATCACTTCTTTCTTGTTCCGATTTGGTAGTTTCACCGGTATGATGTCTCTTTTTAATGGCTTTGTATTGGGCATCTAGCCGCGTCTTAGACCTTTTCGGGAAATTTTGCGACTTAAGCATTTTTACGATCTCTTTGAGGAATCATCCTTGATACGATGGTGGTTCTACAAAATATATCAAACCAATCGTATAGATAAGGCGAATATGGTGATTAAGTTCACTGTTGCCATTTTAGACGATCAATTCAAACATATCCGAGAAAACATGTCTTGCGACTTTTATCATAATTTTTTAACATTAACTCTGGTCGAGACAAAACATTAGATAGCTTCGTCGAGGCTCGAAGGAGGAAGCTACGAAGGTGGGACAAGTGTAAATTGGTTGATCCAACTCGCCCAATGTTGAGTTGGGCAATGTCTGTCAAACTCACCATCGGGAGAGTTTGAGTGGTTGGTCCTTCTCACATGATGGCGAGTTGGAATTCTTGTCCTACTCGCCCAATAGTGAGTTGAGAAATATCAGTCCAACACGCCATTCGGCGGGTTGGACATGTTGTTCCTACTCGCACGTTGGCGAATTAGACAATGTCACTCCAACTCCCCATCCGGCCAATTGGAGTTGTTGTCTTACTGGCCCGATGGTGATTAAGGCAATGTCAATTTAACTCGCCATCGGGGGAGTTGGACTTGTTGGTCCTACTCGCCTGATGGTGAGCTAGACGGTGTGATTCGAACATCACTTTTTAATGGCTTTGTACTTTAATCATTTTTACGATCTCTTTGAGAAATCATCCTTGATACAACGTCTGTTCTTTAAAATATATTAGACCAGTCGTATAGCTAAGGTGACTATGGTGATTAAGTTAACCGTTGCCATTTTATATGATCAATTCTAACATATACGAGAAAACAAGTCTTGCGACTTCTATTGTAAATTTTAACAGTAACTCTGATTGAGACAAAACATGAGAAAGTTTAGTCGAGGCTCGAAGAAAGAAGCTACAATGGTGGGACAAGTGTAAATCGTTTGTTCCAACTCGCCCAATGATGAGTTGGGAAATGTCCGTCAAACTCACCAATGGACGAGTTAGAGTTGTTGGTCCTACTCACATGATGGCTAGTTGGACTTGTTTTCTTACTCCCCCAATGGCGAGTTGAGAAATGTCAGTCCAACACGCCATTGGGTGAGTAGGACTTGCTGGTCCTACTTTCCAGTTGGCGAGTTAGACAATCCAAGTCCAACTCCCCATCTGGCCAGTTGTACTTGTTGTGCTAGTCGCCTGATGGCGAGTTGGGAAATGTCAATCCAACTCGCCATCAGGCGAATTGGACTTTTTGGTCCTACTCGCCTTATGGTGAGCTGGACGATGTGATTCCAACATCACTTTGTTCGTGTTCTGATTTGGTAGTTTGACCCGTATGATGTCTTTTTTTAATGGGTTTCTACTTTATACGAGTTTTTTTTGCAGCTTCGTCTCTCCGTGGAAATTCAAAAATCATAACTGGGCTTCAAGCCAGGTCATAGAAATTTTTGGGTCATTTTGCGACATGCATTTTTGCGATCTCTTTGAGAAATCATCCTTGATACAACATCGGGTCTTCAAAATATATTAAACCAATCATATAGCTAAGGTGACTATTGTGATTAAGTTAACCATTGCCATTTTCTAGGATCAATTCAAGCATATACGAGAAAACAAGTGTTGACTCTGATTGAGAGGAAACATGAGACAGTTTAGTCGAGGCTCGAAGGAGGAAGCTACAAAGGTGGGACAAGTGTAAATCGGTTGATCCAACTCGCCTAATGACGAGTTGGGCAAGGTCAATCAAACTTACCATCGTGCGAGTTATAGTTGTTGGTTCTTCTCACATGATGGGCAGTTGGACTTGTTGTCCTACTCGCCCAATGGGGAGTTGAGAAATGTCAGTTCAACTCGCCATTGGACGAGTGGGACTTGTTTGTCCTACTTGCAAGTTGGCGAGTTAGACAATCTCAGTCCAACTCCCCATTAGGCCAGTTTGACTTTTTGTCCTAGTGGCTCGATGGCTAGTTGGGCAATGTCAATCCAACTAGCCATGTTGGTCCTACTCGCCTGATGGTGAGCTAAACGGTGTGATTCCAACATCACTTTGTTCTTGTTCCGATTTGGTAGTTTCACCGTTATGATGTCTTTTTTAATGGCTTTGTATTGGGCTTTTAGCCGCGTCTTAGACCTTTTCGGGTAATTTTGCGACTTAAGCATTTTTACGATATCTTTGAGGAAACATCCTTAATACGATGGTGGTTCTAAAAAATATATCAAACCAACCGTATAGATAAGGCGAATATGGTGATTAAGTTCACCGTTGCCATTTTATACGATCAATTCAAACATATACGAGAAAACATGTCGTGCGACTTTTATCATAATTTTTTAAGAGTAACTCTGGTTGAGACAAAACATGAGTCAGTTTAGTCGAGGCTCGAAGGAGGAAGCTACGAAGGTGGGACAAGTGTAAATCGGTTGATCCAACTCGCCTAATGACGAGTTGGGTAATGTCAGTCAAACTCACCATCGAGCGAGTTTGAGTTGTTGGTCCTTCTCACATGATGGCGAGTTGGAATTCTTATTCTACTCGCCCAAAGGTGAGTTAAGAAATATCAGTCCAACACGCCATTGGGCGGATTGGACATGTTTGTCCTACTCGCCCGTTGGCGAATTAGACAATGTCAGTCCAACTCCCCATCAGGCCAGTTGGAGTTGTTGTCTTACTCTCCCGATGGTGATTAAGGCAATGTCAATTTAACTCGCCATCGGGCCAGTTAGACTTGTTGGTCCTACTCGCCTGATGGTGAGCTAGACAGTGTGATTCCAACATCACTTTTTAATGGCTTTGTACTTTAAGCATTTTTACCATCTCTTTGAGAAATCATCATTGATACAACGTCGGTTCTTAAAAATATATTAAACAAATCGTATAGCTAAGGTGACTATGGTGATTAAGTTAACCGTTGCCATTTTATATGATCAATTCAAACATATACGAGAAAACAAGTCTTGCGACTTTTATTGTAAATTTCTAACAGTAACTCTGATTGAGAGGAAAGATGAGACAGTTTAGTCGAGGCTTGAAGGAGGAAGCTACAAAAGTGGGACAAGTGTAAATCGTTTGATCCAACTCGCCTAATGACGAGTTGGGCAATGTCAGTCAAACTCACCATCGTGCGAGTTAGAGTTGTTGGTTCGTCTCACATGATGGGGAGTTGGACTTGTTGTCCTACTCGCCCAATTGCGAGTTGAGAAATGTCAGTTCAAATCGCCATTGGGCGAGTAGGACTTGTTTGTCCTACTTTCCTGATGGCGAGTTTGAGAATCTCAGTCCAACTCCCAATCAGGCCAGTTGAACTTGTTGTCCTAGTGGCTTGTTGGCGAGTTGGGCAATGTCAATCAACCTCGCCATCACGCGAGTTTGACTTGTTGGTCTTACTCGCCTGATGGTGAGCTAAACGGTGTGATTCCAACATCACTTTGTTCTTGTTCCGATTTGGTAGTTTCACCGGTATGATATATTTTATTAATGGGTTTCTACTTTATACGAGTTTTTTTGCAACTTCGTCTCTCCGCAGGAATTCAAAAATCGTAACTTGGCTTCTAGCCGCATCATAGAAATTTTTGGGTCATTTTGCGATATATGCATTTTTATGATTGATATACCATGGTTTTGGCCCACTTTTAACCATGGTATTTAGGTATGTTTTCAGGTTCAGGAGCATTTTGGAGTAAAGTGATGATTTAGGTGCCCTTATGGACTTAAAGGAGAGTTTTCCCGAGATGACTATAAAGATCAGACAATAAGGTCGATATCCAGAGTTACATATCGATCGATACATATCCTGTGTAATCGATCGACGACGCTTCCGTAGAAGATGACGAATTGAGATACTCCATCGATCGATGTATACCATGTACCATCGATCGATATGAAGCGTGGAGAACAAGTTGACTCGGCCTTGAAGCCCAAGTTCTCTCCATATTACAAGATTGCCCCTGACAAGTTTGTAACCTAATGGAACTCATATTTATAGTTATGCACATGCTTTTTATGCCGGTGTTCTTTTACATGCTTTTTGTACCTTTTAACCTTTGAATGCTTTTTGTGTTCTTAGTTCTTTGATTTATAAAAGTATTCTTTTCATCTTATTCTCATTTTCATAAAAGGTTATAGAATACTAGATTTAGAAGAAACACACAAAGAGATTTGTTGTTCAAAAGAACCAAGAGTTCAATCTTCTAATCTAATGAATTTCTATTATTACCTTGCTGCTATGAATTACTTAGCCATGTCTGAGTAGATTCACTTGTTAGATTTAGGGTTCAAATAGTTATGAGGGATTAGCCCCAACTATGGATTGTTGAGTTGTGATATTCATTATCCTGATGAACCCTAATGCTTACTCTAGAGTATGATCATGGAATGATTTAACTTGTTAAATCATCTTCCTGAAATCATCTTGTATAAGCTGAGATCCTCTAGAGACCAACGAGAGCCGGTCTATGATCTTGGTGAACACATATTCAATTCGATCTGAAGCTATATCGATCGATACTCCTATAGAGTAATCGATCGACGGCAGCCCATATCGTCCGATATCGCTATCAACCCATCGGTCGATATTGCCGGCAGTCAGATCAATGGACTACTTTAATGGCGACAGCTAATAGGCTTATCTAAGAATTGAATTTCTTTAATATCTTGCAAGCAACTTATAAAGACATATGTAGCATTATAATCCTGATTATCTGAATAGCAACCTTGAATCTAACTACTTTCTTTTATTGTTTAAAACCTAAACCAATTCTCTTGAGCAACTCACCATTGCTCACAACTGTATTTTACTTTTAAACCTTAATAAACCTAGCATAATCACTTCGGATTATATCTTTTGTGTTCCTTAGTTCCTAGTGGATTCGATCCCAAGTACTACAACTGAACCTCTTATTTGAGAGAGTAATTCACTCCTTAGGGTAATTTGAGTGATATCAAATTTGGCGCCGTTGCCGGGGAACAAAGATCACCATTAGATTTAATCTGATTAGGTCTAGGTTACTTGTTACTGCTTAATCATCTTCTGACACAAAAAAGTTTTCTTGTCTTTTTCAAGTACATGCCCAGCAGTACTAGAAGCAACAAGAACAACCAACTTGTGTACTCAGACGACCCTCACAATCTGGAACGTAGCATCCGCAGAGACTTACTTTCCACATCAATCGACATCAACCACAGTTCGTCGACCGATATTCGCTTACCACAGTCGACCGAGACACCTTCTTCGTCAACAGATATTCGCACCCTTCCATCGATCGACATCAACAACCGTTCGTCGACCGAAATCTTTCACCAGACGATCAATATACCTCATCTTACAACGATCGATACTAACCGGCGAGACATGGTAGCGACTATTATTCTCACTACTGATGAGAATGGAGACCTGCGTGATCAAGATGGTCACTTGCGTAATGCAGCAGGTCAGAAGCTGAATGCTCAGAAGGAGATCATTCCTGAGCAAGAAACTGCACCTACATACCTCATTCAACCTGTAGAAGAGGCTAACAGAGCTAGAACTTTGGCTGACTACAACCGTCCGGATCAGTTGTACACCAACCAATCAGCCATACGCCCTCCTGCTATTTAGAGAGGATATTTTGAGCTCAAGCCGCAGTACTACACACTTATAGGACAGATACCCTTCTGTGGGTTGTCCCATGAGCATCATATGGACCATCTGGAGAGGTTTGAGGATCTCATAACCGTCATAAAAGCCAATGGAGTCCCTTAAGACTATCTTCTCTGCAAGCTTTTCAAATACTCTCTATCAAGAGAAGCTTTGCAGTGGCTGAGACAACTACCACCAGGTTCTCTCACAACCTGGAGCGACATCAAAAACGCATTCCTGCGTAACTTCTTTGATGACTCACGCGCTGAAGAATGGAGGAGGAAAATTGCTACATTCACTCAAGATCCTGGAGAATCGTTTAAAGACACATGGAACAGATTCAAATCCTACCAGCGAGATTGTCCACACCACGGATTCAACAACGTGCAACTGCTCAGCATTTTCTACAGAGGCATCACTTTGAAGTACCAGATGGCTCTTGACACAGCTAGTGAAGGCAATTTCACCACCAGAAATCCGCAAGAAGCTGTGAAGTTGATTGATAACTTAGCTTCAAGCAACAGCACAAAGAACATTGTGAAGACAAAAGCTACATCATTCCTTGGGAAGTAACAGATTAATGAAGTGCAAGCACAGCTGGATCATGTTCAGAAGTTAATAAACAAGAAGATTTGCTCAGTGGAGGATGCAGAAACTGCAGCTGAAGAAGATTACACATAAGAAGATGTGAACTGGATCAGTGAAGCTGGATTTCAGAGGTCTGGTAACCAAGGAGGATACAGAAACTTCACAAGACAAAAAAGCGATTTCAACCATAGTTCACAGAAGCCTACCAACTACAGCAGCAGCAACCCCAACAACCACAGAGGTTATGGGAACTCATTCTACACAAATCCACCCCACCCACCCAAGACAGTAAGCTAGAAGAGATGCAAGACAAAGTTCTAGAGAGTCAGCAGAAACTTCAGATGAACTTCAATGGAAAGATCGATTCTCTCTACACCAACCTCAACACCAAGCTTGATGGTTTAAGCACCTATGTGGAGAAATTGGAGACTCAGGTGGTTCAGACAGGAGAAGCACTAAAGAAACAAGAAATTATAGCAAAAGGAATGGGAGAGTTTGCTACTCTCCGTGATGTGCATGCCATCCTAGAAGATGCCTTTTGGCAAAAGCTGAAAGATTCTGAAGAGGACAATGAGAAAGACTTCGAACTCGAACTCGAATACTATCGAACGATATCATCCCCTGAATATCGATCGATACCTTCCAGGGTACAGCGATCGATAGACTTTGACGAGTGGCAATCGATGAACTTAGGCAAAGCTTCTTACGAGTGCAGTGCCGTCAAGATTATGTCACACAAAGCCTTCGCAGCATGACACCCACATCCGCTCGTCCTTATCCAAATCGATTCTCATGACATCGAACGACATGATGACTACCCCATCGATCGACATACATCTCGTGATATCGACCGATCCACTCCAGTCTTTGTCGATCGATACATAGTACCCTAACGTCAAGTGCAACTTCCAAAGATCGACGTTGTACGACTTGATGCACTCTGGGAGCAGTCTCGAACTTCCACTACCCTTCACACCACCATCACGAATAGACCCACAGATATCTTTGAGCTCATGGAGATAGAAAAGGAAAATCATGGAAGAGTTCTCAGAAAAAGGAAAGAGAAGATCCCCAAGCCTTATAAAAGGGAAGCTAATGAGAAGGAATTATCAAGCTTCAGAAAAAAAGAGTTCTGAGAATACCTAAAGAGAAACCCTTTGAAGAAGCTTACTTTTCACACAAATTGTGGATGTTTTTCAGAGAGACTAGAGAGACAGAAGAAGACATCAAGAGAATGTCTCACCAAGTCAGAGACAGACTAAAGAAGAAGATCACACTGGCAAAGAAGAGTGATCCAGGGAAGTTTACAATACCATGTTCAATAAGAGGTTTTGAGTTCCCTCGTGCCCTCTACGACACACGATCTGGAGATAGCATCCTACCCAAGATCATGGTAGACCATCTAGGTCTGAAGATAGAGCCTATTGTAGAATCTTTCATCTTCGTGGATTGTTCTCAGCAGCACTCTGGAGGCATAGTTTGAAACCTTAAGGTACAGATTGGAGATGCCCTAATTTCTACAGACTTCCACGTCCTGGAGAACAAGTTCAACTTCAAGACATCTCTACTGCTTGGAAGGGCTTTCTTAGCAACAATTTGATTTTATATTACTAATTCTGGATGAATTTGGTATTTTCAGGGATCCAGATGGCCATGAACAGGCAATGGATGGCAAGCATAGATATTACTCGACAAGATGTGGTTCCCCGGAACAGAGTGACGTTCAAAGATTGGAATGCACAGCGGAAGGAATTCAGAAAGAGATCGAAAACATTCAGAGACAGCTCGCCAACCGACCTGCACCATCCGCATCGATCGCCGTTCCTCTCAACCCATCTACCGATGGACATCCATCCACAACGACCGACATAACTACACCGAGATCGGTCGATACTATCCCTTCTCGTGTGCAAAAAATCCAACACCTCGACACAATGCAGCTGAGCATTGATCTACAAAACACCTACAGTAAGCTTGGACAACATGAGTTCAGCATTGCAAGCATTGAGGAGTGGCTGCGTAGAATCCACTATGAGGTCCAAGGGTTGAAGGCTAGTATGACCAGAAGCGAGAAAGCCACAAGAACCTTTTTAACTTCATGGTTTGAAGAACCACAAGACAAGGAGGGTACTTGTTTCCCAACAAGTACCTGCAATTCACCTCACTAGCCACCATACCTCCATAGTCAAGCTAAATGACTTTAACTAAGGGCTGAGTGGGAGGCAACCCACTATTAGGTATTTTCTTCCTTAGTTTTATTTTATTTTTACTTATTACTTCCGTTTTATTTATTTCAGATGATGCAAGATTACTACCTCTATCGACCGATAAGACCCTGTCGACATCGATAGACACAGACCTATCCATGACGATAGATGGAAGTGACTCACCATTGATCGATACGAACATCATTCAGGTATATCGTTCACAATTTTCGATATCAGTTATACATTATTTATTTATGCCCTAACTCCGACTGGTTATATACGGAGGACAGTATATGATTAAAGTCTGGGGGAGTGGAGATTACTGATGCTACTTTACCTTTTTGATCTCATTAAATGTTTTAAAAAATTGGTTTTATTGAGTCAAGAAAGGGACAAAAAGATTTCAAAAATTTTACTTTTTATCTAACCACTCTTTAGCACCATTCTTAGAATTGTTGATTGCATAAAGTACTATAGATGCTAAAGTGGATCACCAGTCACCTATGACAACACTTTTCATGATTGTTTGGAAGAACCAAAACTGGTTTCCAACCTAACCTGACATCTATTGCTTGTCTTGGGGCTTGGTATACAAGGGACCGGAATCCTCCTGCAAGTCTTGAAGGTAAAAGTCTTGATAATTTTGGTTTCCTTCTCTCCTTCCTTTGGCATCCCTAAAAAGAGAAAAATAAAAGATTGAGATGATTTCCTGAGAGGCAGAGGGAGTGGTACATTACCCATGACCCCACTATTCTATTTCAAAGGAATTATCACACATTGTGGAAGCGAGGGAGAGGTACATTACCCATGACCCCAATATTTGCCTACACTTTGTCAGAAAAGACTACAAAAAGTAGAAAGATCAATAAGATGAACATTTGTTGTTCACTCGGATTGATATAAAAGAAAAAGAAAATTTGGGATTCGGAGATGGGAGATATAGGGAGAAAAGAAACCAGAATTAGAATGCTTGAAACTTGATTGAGTTGAATCCAAGTGTTTCTTGATCGATACTCCCAAGGTAAAGCCTTCACTTCTATTTTATGCATAAATGAATTCAGTAGAGGGGATAGAGAGACATGATTGCTAAGTTGATTGGCTAGATGAATTTGGTTGCTAAGCTAGGATATGGTATAATGTACTTCTGTAGTTAGTAATATGAGATGTACCTTGCAACAAAGTAGAGGTTATGATCTTAAGTTAAGATTTGATTGACTCCCTGCTGTTTTTAAACTTCTTTCAAAGACTAACTGTTGTGTTTGCTTGAGGACAAGCAAAAGGTTAAGTCTGGGGGAGTTGATAAACCATGGTTTTGACCTACTTTTAACCATGGTATTTATATGATTATATATATATATATATATATATATATATATATATATGTTTTCGAGTCTATTAGGTATGTTTTCAGGTTCAGGAGCATTTTGGAGTAAAGTGATGATTTAGGTGCCCTTATGGACTTAAAGGAGAATTTTCCCGAGATGACTATAAAGATCAGACAATGAGGTCGATATCCAGACATACATATCGATCGATACAAATCATGTGTAATCGATCGACGACGCTTTCGTAGAAGATGAAGAATTGAGATACTCCATCGATCGATGTACACCATGTACCATCGATCGATATGAAGCATGGAGAACAAGTTGACTCAGCCTTGAAACCCAAGTTCTCTCAATATTACAAGATTGCCCCTGAAGAGTTTTTAACCTTATAGAACTCATATTTATAGTTATGCACATGCTTTTTATGCCGGTGTGTTTTTACATGCTTTTCGTACCTTCTAACCTTTGAATTCTTTTTTGTGTTCTTAGTTCTTTGATTTATAAAAGTATTTTTTTCATCTTATTCTGATTTTCATAAAAGGTTATAGAATTCTAGATTTAGAAGAAACACACAAAGAGATTTGTTGTTCTAAAGAACCAAGAGTTCAATCTTCTAATCTAATGAATTTCTATTATTACCTTGCTGCTATGAATTACTTAGCCATGTCTGAGTAGATTCACTTGTTAGATTTAGGGTTCAAGTAGTTATGAGGGATTAGCCCCAACTATGGATTGTTGAGTTGTGATATTCATTATCCTGATGAACCCTAATGCTTACTCTAGAGCAGCTAACTAGAGTATGATCATGGAATGATTTAACTTGTTAAATCATCTTCCTGAAATCATCTTGTATAAGCTGAGATTTTCTAGGGACGAACGAGAGCCGGTCTATGATCTTGGTTAACACATATTCAATTCGATCTGAAGCTATATCGATCGATACTCCTATAGAGTAATCGATCGACGGCAACCCATATTGTCTGATATAGCTATCAACCCATCAGTAGATATTGCCGGCATTCAGATCAATGGACTAGTCTAATAACAACAATACTTCTCCCTTGGAAGATCGACAAAGATACTCACTCTCATATGGTTGGCGCAGTATCATGGCAGCAAAACCTTTAATCATGTCGGGGTTATGGGGAACAATTGGAACGGGCTGCGATACAAGGGTTTGGAGCGAGTCTTGGGTTCCTGACTCAATGGCCCAGCCACCTAGACCTGCCGATCCCATTGTCTACAGACTTCCTTGACTCCTTGTTCAGGCCTTTATTAGGAATGATACCAAGGAGTGGGATATCCATCTTCCACGGGAATTCTTTCAGCCAAATGATATCCCGTTGATACTTGAGATTAAACCCTCCCGCTCCTCTGCTTTGGATGGATATGTTTGGAATCACACAAAGACAAACGTCTATTTAGTTAAAACCAGATATAATCTACTCCAATTGAGAAAGACGAGCCCCACATATGAAATGGTTCTCGAACCAAGTGTCAAAGGCCTCCAGAGTCATGCATGGAAGTTAAAGGCTCCAAGCAAGATGAAGCACTTTTTGTGGCAAGCTATTTCAGGCTGCATGGCGACAGCAGAGAGGCTAACTTATAGACACATGGGCACCAGTAGGAGTTGTCCTAGATGTGCTGTCCAAGTGGAGTCGATTAACCATCTCCTTTTTGAGTCCCCCCCTGACATGCAGGTTTGGGCTTTATCGGACTATCCGCCTATTTCGGGTGACTTCTTGAGTATATCTATTTACCAAAACATGAACTTTCTATTTTGGAAACGAAAAGAAGTGGCTCCTCAGAGACCACAATTCGACACTTTCCCATGGATCTGTTGGTATATTTGGAAGGCAAGGAACGACAAACTCTTTAATGGGAAAGACGTATCTCCCATGCCTCAACATGCGTCTCTTGAGGCAGAATGTTGGAGGAAGGCAAACAAGAAAGAGGAAGTAAATGAGGATCATGAGGTACCTCCTAGTTCAGAGCCCCCTAGGATCCCCCAAACCCCTACATGCCAAATTGATGCATCATGGATCAATAATGGCAGTGTCAGTGGCTTAGGGTGGAGTCTCAACGATCAAATGGGTTCTGAATGGTTCGGGTTACAGGCGTGTAGAAAGAGCCTATCAGCTCTGCATGCCGAGATGGAAGGTCTATCGTGGGCAGTCTCATGTATGAGAGATTTGAGGATGATTTCGATACGGATTGAGACGGACTACTCGGATCTAGTGGACATGTCTATTAGACGGGAGGACTAGCCGGCTTTCACGACAGAGATCGAGGTGTTTCAGCGACTACGGGAGGACTTCGAGGATGTGAGACTGTCTCATATTCCGCGGAGTAGAAATGTACGAGCGGATGCAGTAGCTAAAGAAGCAAGGAGTATAGGCTATTTATTTTCCCATATAGATTAGACCCGACCAGACGGAGTTTCTCCTCAGAGAATCGACTCGACTGGTCACCACTTGATCTAGACTAAATGGGCGGCTGACAAAAAAAAAAATAAAGATCTAAGATAAACAATATATCTGGTTCGGTTTAGAGAACAAACATTTCTGGTCTCCAGAACCTCCGAGATAGTTTTCCTTGTAGTATGTATAAAAAAATCTTCCTTATTTAAAATCATTGAATCCATGTAAATAGGTTTGGCACTGACAATTTCCAAAGGCAAACCATCTTTTGGCAACCTTTTCAATATTATAAACCAGTTATTAACATTAAAAATGACATAAAAACAAAAGAAATAACAATTAAAAGCATTCTAAGTTCAAACGTACAATGCTTGGAATTCTGCAACTTCATGCATTGAGGGATTAATAGCTATAGCAGACACCTTATATGCATTTGATATACTTAGATCCTCTGTATACACATATTAACAATAACGACAAAGTGAGAAAAATATTTACGTGTAGAACTAATTATTGTTTAAAACACAAAACATCTGAGTACCTTTGAAGACTCTTATCTTCACAAATCTCAATACACAAATAACAGATTGCTCACTATGAATTGAATTGCATCGAGAACATCCAATTCCTTTTGTCTCCATAAAACACATGAAAGCCTAATATCTTTACACGACGCAAACACAACGACCGAAACACTATCGGTTTACCATTTGCTTCAGAAAACTAATAAAATAAAATATACTTATTATAAAAATAAACAGTTGGTATTTTATAACTTACTCTTCATTTCGTAGGTCACATGAGATCTTTCTTGTGTCTTTTCCATTGACGGCAATAATTTCTAGAGGACTAACCTTAACAACCTGACCGATAACATCTACATAATAACAAAATATAATGTATAAGAGTATGATATATAAGTGAGTAATTAATCCAATTTAATTAAAAACTTCAAGAGAGAGAAAGAAAACTCACCAATCAGAAAGTTGGTATTTAGACTTCCATCCAAGATTCCACGATAATGCACTGGCTGGAATCCAGTCACTCGTAGAGATAAATCTTCACAAACACAAACACGGATCAAAGGTGGAAAACCTATATTTTAAGCATGTTTGGTTGTTCGATATGATCCACATGTGTGGGCAACTACAAAATTAATCAATATTTTTGAGCACCCTTCGTATAGCTTCCCATCAAAATGGGACACCAAATCATTACATACAGTAGCATGTATCTTATCACCCTGCCAAATGTAAAAAAAAAAAATGCAAACATTAATATACAAAATAGGAACATAAATAAACATATATTAGAATACGAATGATAATCAAACATTATCACATAGCTTACACTTGAATCGACTTAAACCACCTCAATGCTCTCTCCACCTCGAGCAGAGTATTGCTTCCATAGGCGTTTTATCTTCACCTTGATTCTCCACATAGTTTTGAAAGGTGTCAAAGCAGAGACTTGATCAAAATTTTCCATCGCTTTCGATGAAACAAATTTTTTTGCGAGTTTTCCTAGTGTTCATGATAGAAGAAAAATATAGACGTCATGTTATAAACTACGACGGTACATTAGGTACAAAAATTAGGTCAAGTAAGATTATGGAAATTTTCATCTTTCAACTTAATAATAACCATCTATTAAATGTCAAATGATTAAAAATGGACAAATTTGACATATTGAATAATGAAATTAGGAAAAAAATTATATTTTTATTAAAAATAAGATCAAGAATTGTGTAATTAATATTGTGTTCCCATAATTCTCTTCTTCGATAAATCATTAATATATATCAAACCGCCAGTACTTGGTACGAAACCTAGGTCCTATATAATATACGTACGATTGAGTGTTTAGGAAAGGCACATGAAGTTGAAAAATCATATATATACTTTTATATCTTTTGTACCTTCATATATTGTACATATTAGGCATATAATAGGTTAAAAAATAACTCACTTTTTGATATAAATTTAAGTATATCCACTTGTTTCAGCAACAAAATATTCAACCTAGGTGAGAATAAGGATATAAGTAGGGAGTAATTGTTTTACTTTTATTATCTTTTATTAAGAAACCAATGGGGAATGTTGTTATTGGTGTGAATTATTTTTTATTTCCATTTTAATTGTTTGAGCAACAATCAATGGCCAATAATAAGAATAAGAAAATGAGTAGTGGCCAAGTAATTGTGTTAATAATAAAGAAATTGATAGAAATATAATATATAACTTTTCCCCCAAAATTTGGATAATAACTAATAAAAATAAAGAATTCTAATATTAAAAAGAAAAATATGACAAAGGACCAAAAATCTTATACCAATCTTTAAGGGAAAATTGCCAAATATGACTCAAAACTTGATTTGAAATGCAAAAGTAAACCCAAACTTGAATCAAATGCAAAAGTAACTTAAAAGGCTATTGAAATTACAACCAACTCCTTGTGAACAAACAAAAAACGCGAATTTTTTTTACGTTTCTAGCCCTCGCAAGTCGTCTGCCCAGACGACTTTCAAATAAGTCGT
>CAKOAT010227154.1:61241-78609 GCA_932364175.1 Eruca vesicaria subsp. sativa | reverse complement strand
ATTCCTGTTTGGATGTTAGGTAGTTTTATGATTTGTGCTAGAGCAATTAGGACCGAGAGGTCGCGTAAGTTGTTTCCCCGAAACGAAGGGTTTTTCGTTACGGTGCTTTGTGAAGTGTTGACCTTCCGAGATTCGTACGGCTTTAGGAGCTCTGGTACGAGTGTTTTCTTATACGTCGGATTTTGTAGGCAACTTGCTTTGGGAGTAGAGTGAATCGCGAGAATACAGAACTTAGCCGATTTTTGACAAGTTTGCAGTATCCATTGAATGTATTGGATTAGCGCGAAGGTTGTGTTCTGCCGCACAGCCAAGGTCGTATTTGATAGAGGATTAGACCACGACACTTTCGTGCTATCGAAAAGGTCGAGTCGGTTTGTAAACTTGGCATTGAAGTGAAGCGTGATCGAACAATAGCCAAGTAGCGTTTGTCGAGATAGATATGCCAAGTATGTCCGTGTCTATAGAAAATGTTTTTCCGTTGTATGTTCGATTTATACGGTTAAAGTTTCGTATAAACTTTCCTTTGTATGGAAGTTGTTTTTTTTTTTTTTTACTCGAGGGAGACAGATCCTAAGAAGCTCGATGCAGAGCCCGTGCGGAGTCGTTTGCGGGGCGGTCTCATTCTCGGATGTAATCGGGAGGAATGAGAGAGGATGCTCGTGAACTGAATGGCTAAAGAGCGAGATCTTTCGGATCGTGTCGCGAGGAGGAAAATTTTAGATTGGTCGCTCAGTGCCGGATCGTATAGCTTGGTTTTCGCTATAAGGAATGTACTTTTCGCACAACCTGTTACGTTCATTTTCGACAGTTACTTTGTTATGACATGATCCTGACTATACGAAGGATTTCTCGCGTAAGTAACGGGTGATGAATTTAGTAAATCGGCACGACGCATTGGGTTAACAATGTTTCCGCAGATTTTTCGAGAAACCTTTCCGCTTAGTTTTTGATTCTTCGGTGATAGTTTTTTCGGAGTCACTCGTGGAGTTTTACCAAAAGTTATTTCACCGAGATNCAATAGGATCAGTCAGCGAGAAGGGAGGACGTGTTCTCTATTGCTGCTTTGTGTTCTCGATCTTTCTTTCGCCGCAAATGTTCTTGACATTATTCCGTGACTTACTTGGTTTGACGGAAAATGAGATCAATGCTTTGATGCCTAAAGATTTTGACTCTTATACTTGTTTTATCAAGTTTGAGAAGATCTTTATGACTTCTGCAAATAATCGAGTTTCGCAGAGATTTTCTAACCGCATGATTGCGACGAGAGATGCCGTATATTCCTCGAGATTATTTCCCAGACAGTTTGGATCAATCTTTAGCACTTAGACGGTTTTTAGATTGTCGTTTGTTTTTGGGATGATTTCGACGAGGCGTTGCATCGTCCGAATATTTTTTCGCTTATTTTAGAAAGCGTTTTCTTGATGCGAGGAAAAATGTTCAGCGAAAGAAGAAAGACGAGTTTCGTTTGAAGGATTTGGATGATCGACAATCCGGGCCGATTAAAGACCATGGTGGATCAGAGATGACTTGGAGTATGTCTGATTTACGAGAACTTCTAGGAGCGAGTCGGTTTTAAGACGACGCCAGCGTCTCTAGCTCCTTCTTTCTTTGAGGAAATGAGTACGTTTGAATGCGTGGCGATCGTTTCTCGGTTGTACGAGAGATTGGATCGGTTTGCGAGTTATGCCTGAATGGTTAGAGAACAACAAATCGAGATAGACAAAAATTACTTACGACTTAGCATGCTAGACTATTCTCTAAATTCTATGTTCTCTAGGTTTCACGGTAGTTTACAAGACGTTTTCGTTTCTTACCTACGAGAAATTAGAAGTCTAATAAAATTTTCAAATCGGACATACCTTAGTTTATCGATGATTTGGGATCGTCTATTCCTCGTTCTTCGTCTTCTGACTTACTGGTCTTCGACGAATTGTCGGCAAGAGTATCGGAACGGGGAGAAGACTTAACCATCGGAGCTCATGTTCTTATTTCTTCGTACTGCTGGTTTTATTTGACCGACTAGGTGCGCTTTGTATATCTAAAAAATCAATCACGCGTTTATGATTGGATGTTTTCGATTTAGCGTGGCAGAGTTTCGTAAAACCGGATCGGGTCTAGAGAGTTCAGATTTCTCGTATAGTTTAAGAAACTTTAGTGTTAAGTCAACCGTTGCCGTTTTAGACAATCGATTCAAACTTATACGAAGAAACAAGTCTTTGCGGTTTTTTCCTAAAATCCCGATGGCAATTCCGATTGAGACGAAACGAGAATCAGCGCGATCAAGACTCGAGAGAGAAACTCGAGGATTGGTTCAGCACGACGTAGGGCAAGTCGGGTGAACCCTTTCAGCTCGCTGTGTGGTGATCCGGATGGTAAGAACCCTTGGGGCGAAGTCAGCGTTTCTTGGGCGAGCCAGGTGCTTGGGTCAGCTCGCTGTATGGCGCGCTAGCTAGCTCTATGTTTGGCGAGCTAAGACGCTTAGCGCGGGGGATCTCGATTCGTCGAGTTGACTTGTTTTTCGTCGTAGAATCTCAACGGAAAGTCCGATTGAGACGAAACGAAAAGCAGTGCGATTATTGTTTAGAGTACGGTCCGGCTCACCATAGCTATGAGTTGGATTGTGCGGACCCTCGAGAAAAAGTCAGTGCCTTTGGGACGAGGTGGAAAGCTGGTCAGCTCGCCAAGATGGCAAGCTAGGTTGCTTGGCCAACTCACCGTCTTTTCGGCTGGATAGTATTGCCCGATTCTGTGAGTAGCCTAAGGTTCTTCCGCGAACAACCTAGGGTTTTGTCGCGAATAACCTAGGGTTTTTCCGCGAGTGACCTAGGGCTTTCTCAGCGAGTAAAGCTAGGGTTTTGCCGCGGATAACCTACGGTTTTTCCGCGAGTTACCTAATGATTTTTTCGCGAACAGCCGCGAGTATCCTAGGGTTTATTTCGCGAGTAACTTACGGTTTGTTCCGCGAAAAACCTAGGGTGCTTTCCGCGAGTAACCTAGGGTTTTTCCGCGAACAACTTAGGGTTTTGTCGCGAATAACCTAGGGTTTTTCCGCGAACAAACTAGGGTTTTGCCGCGAATAACCTAGAGTTTTTCCGCGAACAAACTAGGGTTTTGCCGTGAATAACCTAGAGTTTTTCCGCAAGTAACCTAGGGTTTATTTCGCGAGTAACCTACGGTTTTTTTCTGCGGTTTCTGGGAGGGCAAGTTTTATTTTTCCGAAAAGTTCTCGAAAAACGTCTTTTGCTCAACCCGTGAGATATGTCAAACTCGGAAATAAGAAAAACACTGTGGGGTTTGATAGATTTTATTGTTGCCCTTAGCGATCTGAGATAGAAATCGTGAGCTCGTTTTGTTGCTCTTCCCGTGGCGAAGAGTCGCGATTAGGTTTTTGATTTTGTTGAGTACTACAGCGTTTGCGTGAGCGTTGGCTGTACGAGTAGTCGCTGCTGGAGTTGTTTTACCAGCGTCTTTTTGCGAGTTGCGACTTTGTCTTTCATACATCCAGACATCGTTTTGGTCAAGCGTTTTGCGGCTATGAGTAAGAGTAATCCGACCCCCCCCCTCCTTCTAGCGCCAAACTGTGAGAACCAAAATTCACACTTGTCGATTTCCGTTAAATAAGGAAACTTAGGAAAACCCTAATTTTCCAGAGGAACCGGATCTCTGCGAAAGCCAACGACAAGTGACCAAATAAATGCGGAAAAATATGAATAAAACATGGTAAAACAAATTTATAAAGAAAGTCGATCTTATTTCCGATTCGCGTAAGAGCGTTGCGATCATTACAGGGAATTACAAAGGCTTTGGCCGCAGGGGCCATCAGCGAGTTACAAACATAAAACCCTAGACCTAGTCGAGTCGCAGCTCGATGACGAAAAACGGAAAAAGATAGGAAAAAAGGTTTGAATGATTTCGGACTGAACCTTATGAAAGGCTGCCTACGTACCCCTTTCGGGGATCAAGTCGAACGTAGTTCAGGTGATTGAGCTGGACAAGAGATCGAACTGCCTGGGCGAGTTCGTCTAGTGATTGAGCGCTAGTCATAGAAACCGAACTTGTCGAGAAAAAGCCTAAGTTTCTAAGTGCGGAAAATTCTAAGTCTAGAAAAGTTGTAAAAGTCTCAGATGAGAGCTCTAGATTTCGTCCCCCTCTTCTGCCCTACGCCTCTGGTTTATATACTCCTTGCCTTGACGGTTCGATCTTTCCATTTTGCCGGATTTGAGTATTTCGGGAATCTTCCATTTTTCTCGATCCTTCCTTTTCTTCCGCGGAAATCTTCTATTTATCAAGTTTGAACGGAAATAAAAGGAAGACGCTCATTTGGCAGTTTTGCAAATCAAATCTGCGGGTTAGATTCCATTGAAATCGCGAGATGGGTTTTTATCGCGTTTTAGGTCCTTCCGGGCCGTTTTGCGATAAATCCGTTTTCCGACTTTTTACGGGATCGTTTCCTGATCTGACGTCGTTTTTAATAAATTACTCGAGTTAATCGCGAGGTTTTACGTTTTACTCGACTTTTTATTAAAAACACGTTTTTACGACTTACTCGGCGTTTTTTATTAAAAACACGTTTTTTAACGACTTACTCGGCGTTTTTTATTAAAAACGCGTTTTTATGATTTTAACGAGAAATCTCGAATAAATCGTATAGTTTAGGCAATGTTCTGCGTTTCGTTTAACCGTTGCAGTTTTATACGATTTCCTCGAGTTCTTTCCGAGAAAGCGAAGTTTTACGGTTTTTATCGTAAAACTCGAACGGTAGATCGGATTGAGATGGAATGGGAGATGTTTCAGCCGTAGTTTAGAATGCGATCATGTCGAAAGACGTAAGTTTTGAATCGGGGATGCGGGAGATCGAGGCGCGGGATATCCGAGAAGATTTTAGTTCGCCCATCGGCGAACTAGTGGAGTGATTCTTAGTTCGCCCATCGGCGAACTAGTGGAGTGTCTCCTAGTTCGCCCATCGGCGAACTAAGCCGGGCCGGCTTAGTTCGCCCATGGGCGAACTAGTCGTGACTAGTTCGCGTTTTACGGCTGTTTCGGTTTTTTGCGGTTTCTAAAACGATTATTCGAGTTTTATAAAACGATTCTTCGAGTTTTATAAATCGATTCTCGAGTTTTATAAAACGATTCTCGAGTTTTATAAAACGATTCTTCGAGTTTTATAAAACGATTCTCGAGTTTTATAAAATGATTCTTCGAGTTTTATAAATCGATTCGCGAGTTTTATAAAACGATTCTTCGAGTTTTATAAAACGATTCTCTAGTTTTATAAAATGATTCTCGAGTTTTATAAAACGATTCTTCAAGTTTTATAAAACGATTTCTTGAGTTTTATAAAACGATTCTTTGAGTTTTATAAAACGATTCTCGTGTTTTATAAAACGATTCTTCGAGTTTTATAAAACGATTCTCGAGTTTTATAAAACGATTCTTCGAGTTTTATAAAACGATTCTCGAGTTTTATAAAGCGATTCTCAAGTTTTATAAAACGATTCTTCAAGTTTTATAAAACGATTTCTCGAGTTTTATAAAACGATTCTTCGAGTTATATAAAACGATTCTCGAGTTTTATAAAACGATTCTTCGAGTTTTATAAAACGATTCTTCGAGTTTTATAAATCGATTCTCGAGTTTTATAAAACGATTCTCGAGTTTTATAAAACGATTCTCGAGTTTTATAAAACGATCTCTGAGTTTTATAAAATTACTTTTGTTGAAAGTAATGATCCCCCTTTTACAGAAGTTATCGCAGACGTTGATTTCGAGAGTGCGGTTTTTGACACCAACAATTCTCGGGTTTTATAAAACGATTCTCGAGTTTTATAAAACGGTCCTTGAGTTTTATAAAACGATCCTCGAGTTTTATAAAACGATTCTTCGGGTTTTACAAAACGATTCCTTTTATATTTTTGCGGGAAGTTTCGGCCGTTGATTCCGTCGTACCGATTTTGACCCCAACAGATCCCGTCGGTCTACCACCAATGCATGAAATATATGTCACCTACCGGAGAAAGAACGATTTACAGCAGTCAGAAGAAATCCAGAGCCTGCTACTTGGCGGAATTTTAAAAAATGCACCCGCAAGAGAAGAAAATCCCATATACTCATGATCTCGCAATCAAGAAAAAGAAGAGAACTTGTCGAGTTCGATCCCACTGGACGAACGATTTCCTGACAAATGCGTCAACATCGGAAATGACCTTCCTTTAGATATAAGACGCGACTTGCAATCATTCCTGAGAGAAAACATCAAGACATTGGCTTGGACGGCCGCCGATATGCCCGGGCTTGATATTGTGATAACGTCTGACTAGTTGAACGTCGATCCTACCCACAGGTCGGTCAAGCCGAAGCGAAGGAATTTGGGCCCCGATCGCTCAAAGGCTGTAAACGAAGAAGTAGAAAAACTCCTTAAGATCGGAGCCATCCGCGAAGTCCTGTACCAAGATTGGTTAGCCAATCCGGCTTTCAACAGCAGGCATGTAACCTTCAAAAGAAGTCGTGGTGAAAAAGAAGAACGGGAAATGAAGGATCTGTATCGATTTCACCGATCTCAATAAAGCATGTCCGAAAGATAAATTCCCACTACCGCACATAGATCGGCTGGTGGAAGCCACAGCCGGGCACGAACTATTATCATTCATGGACGCTTTCTCCGGCTACAATCAGATCCCTATGGATCCGGAGGAACAAGAGAAAACGAGTTTTATCACCAAACGTGGCACCTATTGCTATAAAGTATTTCCTTTTGGACTAAAGAACGCAGGAGCCACCTACCAGCGACTAGTGAAAAAAATGTTCGCCTCACAGCTCGGGAAAACGATGGAAGTCTATATTGACGACAAGCTCATCAAGTCGTCAAAAGCAAATGACCACGTCCTACAACTCCAAGAATGCTTCCAAATCCTTAATAAATTTGGAATGAAGTTGAATCTGACCAAATGCACCTTTGGGGTAGCCTCAGGGGACTTCCTCAGATACCTAGTAACGAAAAGAGGGATCAAAGCTAATCCCAAGAAGGTTGCAGCATTGGTGGACACTCTGCCACCAAGGTCCATTCGAGAAGTGCAGCGGCTGACTGGAAAGATTGCCGCGTTGAATCGCTTTATCTCGAGATCGACCAACAGATGTCTTCAATTTTACAATCTCCTGAAAGGGAACAAAAAGTTTGAATGGAACGAAGAATGCGATCTCACATTAAAAGAACTTAAGGCATACATAAGCCAACCCCCGGTATTGTCGAAACCAATCAAAGGTGAAACACTATTCCTGTATGTAGCAACTTGCGAACATGCGGTCAGCATTGTACTGATATGAGAAGAAAGCGGTGAGCAGAAACCGATATATTACACCAGTAGATCTCTGATAGACGCTGAAACAAGATATCCTGTGATGGAAAAGTTGGCCTTAGCAGTCGTCACGGCTGCGAGAAAATTGAGGCCATATTTCCAATCGCACTCGATCACGGTAATAACGCCGCAACTATTACGAACCATCCTTTACAGTCCAAGCCAATCAAGGAGATTTAGCTATATGGACGCTCGAACTCAGCGAATACGACATTGATTATAAGCCTCTGACGAGCGCAAAATCCCAATTCCTCGTTGACTTCATTATCGAACTTGCTCCAAAGGAGCCCGACTCGAGTTCGAGTTCAAAAAGATGGAAATTGTACGTTGATGGTGCATCCTCGAAACAGGGGTCAGGGATCAGTATACAGCTCGAGTCCCCAACCAGTGAAATAATCGAACAATCGTTTCGTCTAGGATTCAACGCCTCCAACAACGAAGCCGAGTACGAATCCTTGATCGCGGGGTTACGACTTGCTCTAAGTATCGGAGCAAAGGAGATAAACACCTTCAGTAACTCGCAACTAGTTACAAGTCAATTTCATGGGGAATACAAAGCCAAAAACGAAAGAATGGAAGCTTATCTCGAAGTGCTGCGAGATATCACCGAACATTTCGATAAGTTCAAATTCACAAAAATACCTCGAGGAGAAAACACATCGGCAGACGCCCTCGTCGCATTAGCATCAACGTCGAATCCCGTGGTAAAGCGCGTAATACCAGTCGAAGGGATCGAAAATCCAAGCATCGATCTGTCACGTAAGTAGCGAAACTTGTCGGAAAAAGACCACCATCAGATAGGGGTAATTATCACCAGAAGCAAGGCTAGAGACACAATCCAAGATAACACTGATGAAATACAGCCAGACGAAGAAACCTTTAATGACCCTTATGACGAGGATATCGGGATATCACAAAGGCCCGAACGGAGCTGCGCGCCGCGTGCTCGGAGAAAATCTTCAACCCTCCCCCCTCAAAGAGGCGGATCACCAACCCGACGCGACGGCACACAAAGTCCTCCAAGAAGAACTCAAAAACAGAGCTGATTGGAGAATCCCAATCTATAATTACATCAGTATGGGCGAACTTCCCGATGAAAGAGGAGAGGCTAGGAAAATAAAATCCCGGAGTTCGCGCTACTGCATCATGGAAGAAAAAATATACAAACAAAGTCTGGGTGAGCCCTACCTCCTGTGCGTATCCCCTAAAGACTCTTTCACGATCCTGAAGCAAACCCACGATGGGTCGTGCGGAAGCCATTCGGGTGGCAGATCCCTAGCTATCAGAATTAAGAAATACGGATACTATTGGCCGACTATCGCCGATGATTTCGAACAGTTTTCACTTAAATACTATAGATGCCAACGACACACCTCCATGATACATCAGCCCACTCAAAAGCTCTCGTCTATATCTTTGCCATATCCATTTACGAAATGGTCCATGGATATAGTCGGACCGTTGGTCCCTTCCAGGCCAGCATAATTGTGTTTCCTTTTAGTGTTGACCGACTACTTTACCAAGTGGATTGAAGCCGAGGCATTTCTGAACGTCACAACTGAGATGGTGATCAAGTTCGTATGGAGGAATATCATATGCCGACACGGACTGCCGTACGGAATAATCACCGACAATAGCTCCCAATTCATATCCAAAGCATTCACAAAATTCAGAAAGAAGTGGAAGATAAAGACAAAAATTGCAAGTCCGAGATACCCGAAATGCAATGGCCATGCAGAGGCTGCGAACAAAACCATAATGAAAAATCTCAAGAAGAGACTCGACCTTAAAAAAAGAAAGGTGGGCAGAAGAACTACATGGCGTCCTTTGGGCGTGCCGAACGACACCGCACACTGTAACACAAGAAACCCCATTCTCTCTCTTACGGAGCCGAAGTGGTGGTTCCAACATAAATCAAAGTCCCAAGTCAACGGTGAATTTTATGCCCGAAAAACATCGAACTCAACGAAGATTTGCTAATCGATCAACTCGACTGATCGAAGAACGAAGAGAGAAGGCATCAGTCCGGGTACAGAACTAGCAACAAGCAGCATCCCGCTACTACGATTCTAACGTTAGAAACCGCTCCTTCTGTGTCGGAGACTTAGTACTATGAAAAGTGTTCGATGGAACAAAAGAAGAAGGGGCGGGAAAGATAGGAAGAACCCTACAAAATAACCAAGGAAGTACGAGCTGGAGTCTACGACCTCGAAAAATGTAGAACCGACAAACCCGAAATGCGACCTTGGAATGCATATAACCTCAAGAAATAATACAGATAAAATTTTCAACACGTAACCTACGGTTAAACATCAAACTGGGGGAACATCGAACTAGATCAAAAACAAAAAATGAACTACAACAGACTTGATCCCCGAAAAGGGTACGTAGGCAGCTCGATATCAAGCACATCCAAAACAAAACAAAAATCAAATTTATGTTAATAAAATAAATACATCCCTCGAACTCATGAAGGTCCCAAAACAGATTCCTTATCAGTCTATGTCTCCATTATTTGAAACAACATAAGGATAATATAATCAAATATCGTCATACAGAGGTACTTACCCTAAAAAATTCATTAACCCATAAAATATCCTTACATTCCGACAAAAGTCAAAAAAACAAAAAACAAAACAAAATGAAACAAACAATCAATCGTCTTGATTAACTGAATCTGAAGACACCGCTGGGAGATCGAAATGCTCCAAAGAAGGATCAGACACCTCGGTCTTACCAATATCGATAGTACAATCGATATCCTTATCCATGAGACGTTCGAACTCAGCCTCGATCTCGAAACCGCCTTCCAAATACTTAGTCAACGCGTCAATACGTGCCTTCACGCTTTTCATCCGAATCTTGGCCTCCCTCTCCAGCTTCACGTCCCTCAACTTTCCATTACTCACTTCCAGCATTCTCTGATACTCTCGCACAAGGGATCGACGAGCACGACGAGATTCCTTCTTGATCGCCGCCTCTTGATTCTCGAACTCCCTCTTAAGCTTTTCCTCCATCGACTGGACATTCCCTGGAGCGCGATCTTCACCTGCTCAGCTTCCAACACCCTGTTTTCGAGAACAGAATTTGCCCTCTTGAGCTCGATCGACCTATCCTTCAACCTCTTGATCTCCTCGACACGTCTCGATTCCAGCTCCTCCGCTTTAGACGCAGCATCTCTCAGCTATTGAATCACGTTCAGATATCCTTTGACGTCTTTCAATGGCCTGTCGACAGATGAAGTGTTAAAGACAGAAACAAGGAAACATGAAATCAAAGCAAACCACTCACCTTGGCATTCACAACCGCCATACGAACGTAGTCTTCTCTAGTACACATATCAGCCAACGGAGGTAGGTCGCAACCGGATGACCTAATTCCATGACATATTTGCGCAAGGTGTTCAGGGTCTTCAGAGAAGCCTCCTCTCGCGTCAGCTCAAAGCGCCTGAGGGACTAACGCAGGTCATTTAGAACCAACCCTCAACTGACCGCCTCAAGATTCCCATCCATCCGAAGAACTCTCTGAAGCAGACGAGTCTAAACTCGCAGAAATTATCTTTTCGAGATAGCGACGACGAGTTTGGTCGGCAGCAGTACGACTACCACCAAGACGATTGCCCACAGACTATGCGGATTGATTCGGGACCGTTTGATTTTCAACCACCAGAAGAGCAATGGCCAGCGGTTGAGCAGGGATTCCGGGAAGTTGAACATTCGACCTTGAATGAAGTACATGACCACGGGTGATTTACGAACTCTCTCCGACGCCTCGACCTCATAAGAAGCATCAGAACCATCAGGTGAAGGAAGACCAACGAGTTTGACCTTGACGTAAAGTCTCGACCAAACCACGAAGCTCGGGTGTCATCGGAGCACTCCCAAAAAGCTCTACATTTACGAAGAGTAAAAGGAAGGCTTAAGAAGAAAGTAATATGAACACAGGAATTAACTCTCGATGTAAAGAAGAATGAACCTATATCTCCTGACCAATCGCGGGGGATACGATTAAATTCGAAGTCTCCGATCGAAGCTGAGTTTATCTTGAAAACGAAGAATTTCTCCCTCCGTCTACCATCTCAACTAGGAATGCCTTCAATGACAGTGTGACCAATGTGGGGAGAAAGAAGGTAGGTGCCGAGAAAATGCATTTTATGCTTAACCGTGCAAAGTTGTCTTAATTCCTCTAAACCGAACCTGAGACCTTCTTCTTGAGCATGAATCCATAAACCCAGAAACTAGCGAAGGAAGTTGGGGCACATACCAGTAAAAGCCATGCCCATATCGGGAAGAGCTTCAAGGAGGAATGGAGGAAGCGGGAATGATAGACCGCAGTCTTTAAAGTGCATTACATAAGCACCATAGTACCCGTCATGAACACTCTCAGGATTTTCATCGTCCACCGTGATGTCAATCTCCACCTCGTAGAAGATTCCCCACAGCTCATGAATGCTATCAAGATGTTTTACCTCGATAATAAAAGGGAGCTGAGGAGGAAACCGAACATTTGCCATCTAGATACCGAAAATTAGAAACTGTGAAGCAAGAGAAGAGAAAGAGATTCGAAGAAATCGCAAGAGAGTAGATATTTTCAACGAAGAAGATGACCTATTTAATGAGGATCTAAAAACGGCTCCCAAAGCGGATGACGTCGGCGAACAACCTCAACCGCACGATGGAAGAAAGTGGCCGACAAGGACGATACACGTGGCACCGCCTTCTCCAAGATGGGCGATCACAAACGGTTAGATAAAGCTTTCGCCTCTTCAGTTTCTCCAAACTAAAAAGGCTGGGAGGCAAATGTTGGACCGAAAATCGAGCCCATTAATTCCAAGCTCGTTAAGAAGTGAACAAGTGAGTTCGGGGAAATACAACGAGAACGAAGTTGAGCCCGATGTCCATAACAAGGCCCAGGCCCAAGTTTTATCATCACGTCATGACCAGCGGACTCTACGAGGTCGAAACAGAGTCTTGGAAGTCGCGGAAGCAGTTAGAGGAAGGAAGGACTATAAAAAGAGAGCTAGAATGATATTTTTGCCCACATCCTTTGTCTTCTCCTGATTAAACTCTCGATCTCTACAAAATATAGTGTGGATTTTAGGATCTACAGTTACCCCACTCAGCGCTTATTTTAGTCATTAGCTTGACTTCTGGAGATCTGATTCAGTGCGGATGAGAATATCTAATATCTGATCTCATCTCAATGTCTAATCTCTGAAGCTTCATCATTCTTTTGTGAAAGCCTCCTCCATAGACTCTTCTCATTTGTCTATCATCTCAACAATAAGTAGTGCTCGAAGCTTTGCAAATGGCTGTGAGAAACATTTGCTGCGAACTCTGGATTTCCTGACACCACCTAAGAAGTGAGGAGTTAATGATAACTGAGGATCTCCCTTGATCATTTTCCTCTTCTTCCAATTCCTCCTCCTTTTTCGCCCAGGCTTGTCTGATCACATGGTGGTGCCACCATCAAAAAGATATTGACACACTTCAAACTCCTTGTGCTCTCGCGATGGGTGTCGATCGATGGTGAAAGTGGTAATGTCGATCGATTCCGGCTTGTTGATGTCGATGTCACTTCTGAATCTCGACTTTCTCTTAGAACCTAATACACGCTGATGATCATCAAGTACCCCATTGTAGGAACCTAGATGCGTACCTCGATTTGGTGGTATAGGAAACTCAACTTCAAACATTGTGCATGGAACCACAATCTTCACATGGTCATGTATCATCTTTGTTCTTTATGAAACCAAGTAGCTTCGTCTGTACAAATAGGTGGTTTCTGATGTTTAAGGACATGAAGGTGTGAAGTCCCAGACTTGTACTCTCTTTCCTCAGCCTGCTCCAGTTCAACCGCATAACTCTGTAATTTGTCCAACAATGGGTATCGATCGATGAAATGAGGTGGGCATAGATTGATTCTATCTGGCGGGTGTCGATCGATCTCATCAGGTTAGGGTTGATCGATGCTAGTCTTTGGAGAAGTGTCCATATCTCTTCATGAATCATGTTGATTGTCATCAAGCTTCTTCTCTGTGTACATAACCAAATCTTCAGGTTGTGTTTCATCCAATTCATTCAAGAAATCCTCTAGCTCTAAGAAATTACCCACAGTCGGGATGAACAGTACCATAATGAACAGTGTCGGGATGAACAGTATCGTTTGACGTCTGATGAATAGTGTCAATCGATAGCAGATGAATAGTGTTGAGGTGAACAGTACTCGGGTACCTCAATGAAATAGTATCCGGATGAATAGTATCAATCGACAATGGATGAATAGTATCGATCGACGATGGATGAATAATGTCGATCGACTGTCGATGAACAATACTTGGATGAACAGTAGTTTGATGAACAGTGCTGATCGACGGGGGATGAACAGTTTTGGGTGAACAGTGTCGTTCGACGGTGACATCATGGTATCGATCGATGTTGAGGTCGTATCACCAGTACCAACTTCTTCTACTCTGCTCGGGACTTTAGATTTATGTTGTTCATCAGCTTCTACCATATATCTTATCATAGATTCCATCTCAATCTCTAGATTTGCTGCAGCATCATAGAAAATTTTGTTGAAGAAGGCGTTCATGATATCAGTCCAGGTTTTGAGAGACTCTGGTGGCAACTTCTTTAACCAACATGTTGCTTCTCCAGCATGAGAGTATAGGAACAATTTGCAAAAGTGGCAGTCTTCAGGGACTTCATTAAAGATAACCCATATCAATTCCTCAAACATGTTGATGTGATTCATTGGTTTCTCATCAGGAAGGTCATGAAAGGGACGTTGCCTCATAAAAGAGATATATATAAGCTTCAGCTCAAAGTCATCCCTCTCAGCAGCATTTGGTATGAGTACCTCTACCATCTTTGTCTTCCCGTAAGTAGTGTTCGATCAACCTTAAGGTGTTGGTGTCGATCGACTTCATGGTGTTTGTATCAATCGACATTGAAGTGTCAGTGTTAATCGATACTCAGTTCTCTTCGCTAGCGATCGCTGCTTGGAGAGTGTCGACTGTCGTCTTAGACTTATGAATTGTACGTGACTCAGCAAGCTTCTTCTTTGAAGGACCCAAAAATCCTCTTCTCATCTTCCTGGTACAAATATATATGTACGAAGGGGTCTGGGGCAGCAACAATTTTCATAAGGCGTTGATCACGGATCTGATCATCATCCTAGCATTTCTCTTTTTACTTAAACCCACTTATCATTCTTAATCGGACACAAACTCGAATGGGAGAATCTATAGGGACATGACTAAAATTTGGGTGACTTCTGGTCTAAAATCAATAGAGACTTAGGTGAGGAGAAAAAAAAACCACTTACCCTCAGCATGGAAAGTGGAAAGTGAAAAGAAGACAAAGATGAACGAAAAATACTTCAGCAACAGAACCGTGAAATATGGATGCAGAGTATGTTACCCCAGTCCTTAGACACACAACGAAACCTCGTTATGGATTTGGAAGGCATTAAGAAAAGTATCTCAATCTGTATATACATTGGAATCTGACTAGAGTTTGATACTGGCTCATACTCTAAATATTTATAACCCTACGTCTCCTTGTTTTCACTTTGGGTAAAAGTTTGGATCCTTCATTAGTGTGTTCCTAGCATTTTAGAGGCTCAAAGAAAACATATTAGAAATTTACTGTAAACTATTTATGAAAAGATAATTAGTATACCAACAAAAATATATCCTTAATTTTTATATACATTAGTCTTAGAGAAGAAACAAAACTATAATTATAAAATCTTAATATAAAATTATATCTGTGATAACATCTTCATAGTTTAGATATTTTAATTTAGATTTACAACATAGATAAAGAGTTCTAAGTGATAAACTAATATAAAAATGTAAAAAACAATACAATATTAATTAAGAAAATAATTCAAGAAAAAAAAAGAAGCCAAAATCTTGAAAATATAATGAATTCTGATGATAAAATTAGTTTAAAAAAGATATATCAGGTAATAAATATGGCGTAAACCATATTTAACCAAATAAATTTAGATAAATATGGATGGCACTCTTGAAAGTATCTCAAGGTTTATACCCATTGGGGTCTAACCAGAGTCTTGTATTGGGTCATACCCAAAATATGTATAACCTTACACCTCTCGTTTCAAGTTTGGGTAAAGAATTGGATCCACATGTGTTGAGGTTTCAGATCAGAATCAATGTCATGCATAGCATTTTAGAGGCTCTATGAAAGTATCTTAGAATTTTACTATTAAATTTATGATAATATAATTAATATACCAACACTAAACTTTTTATATACATATATCTTAGCGATAGACAAAACTATAATTAAAAAAACATATATTTATATAGGTTATTGTGAACATCTAGATATTTTATATATGTTAAATTAAATATACAATTTATATAAAATTTATAAGAATAAAAGAATATAAAATATATAAATACAATATTAACCAAGAAATTATTTTTAAAAATATAGAAAATACAAAAATAAAATAAAAGAAGCAAAAATCGTCAAAATATAGTTAATTCTGATGATAAATTATTTGAAAATATAATATATTAGAAAACAAGTATGGTGTTGAACAAATTACAAAAAAAAAACAAATATAGATAATTATTATTAATTAGTTCACTATTTAAAATAGAGCAATTGACCAAAATATCACTTCTAAAGTTTTTGTCTCCAAAATAGCATTAGAAGGGAAAAGTCATAAAAATGACCTTCATTAATGGGCAAAAAGTCACTAACATCTTTGCTTTTAATTAATATTAACTCTAAACATTACTATCAATACTAAACCATAAACCCTAAAAATACTAACTCTACACCTTCAACCCTAAACCCTAAAACATAAATCCTAAACCCTAAAACATAAATCCTAACCCTAAATCTTTCAAAATCTTAAATCATCAACAATTAACCCTAAACCCTTAAACAAATTCTCAATCTTTAACACTAAAAAATTACCTTAAATCCTAAACCTCAATTGTAAACCCTAAAGCCTAAACCCTAAACCCTAAACCATAGAAATAAACTCTAAACCCTAAAACCTAAGCCCTAAATCACAATTCTAACTTTTAACCCTAAACATTTAAATATAAACCCTAATTTCTAAACCTCAATTCTAAACCCTAAAATCTCAAATCTAAACCTTACTATCAACACTAAACCCTAAACCATAAAAGTAAACTCAACCCTAAAACCTAAACACTAAACCAAAATTCTAAACCCCAAATCCTAAACCCTAAAAAATTACCTTATATCCTAAACGCTAAACCTTCAACCCTAAACTCTAACCTAAACCCTAAATCCTAAAAAAATCAACTTTAAACCCAAACCCCTAAAACATGATCTTTAAGCCCTAGACCCTAAAACATCAACTCTAAACCCTAAACTCTAAACCTTAAATCTTAATGTCTATCGTGAAGATTAATATATTATCTGGAAGCCCATCCTGAACACGCTGATGGTTTTCCAAATTTCACAATACATTATCTTCAATCCGGAAACCCATCCTGAACACGCTCAAAACTTTCCAAATTTTAGAATACATTATCCTGAAGATTAATATACTAAACTCTAAACCCTAAAACATCAACTCTAAACCCTAAACACTAAACATTACAGTTTAAAGGCTAAACCCTAAAAAAATTACCTTAAATCCTAAAACATAAACCTTCAACCCAAAACTCTAAACCTAAACCCTAAACCCTAAAAAAAATCAATCCAAAACCCGAACCTCTAAAACATGACACTACAAGAAAACAAAGCATTTACTAGGAAACTTTACTAGGAAAATAATTCCTCGTATAATTAGTACTAGTTTACTTCGAGTTTACGAGGAAACCATGTTTCCTCGTAAGGTTCTCGTATACTTACGAGAAAACAATTTCCTCGTAAAGTCGTAGTAACATTACTAGGACTTTACGAGGAAAAAAACGCGGGCATAGCTATTTCCTAGTAAAGCAGTTTCCTCGTAAAGTCCTAGTAATTGATTACTACGAAATTAAGAGGAATGAG
>CAKOAT010227154.1:40053-58730 GCA_932364175.1 Eruca vesicaria subsp. sativa | reverse complement strand
TCCGCCATCACAGTCACAGCCGGCAACCAACTATGGAGAGGATTTGCCGAGCCAGGACGACGTTTTGTTCAGTCAGCAATTTCACGACCAGCATCCGTAGTTTCTTTTATTTTTATTTGTATATTATGAATTTAAAAACTTATTGTATATTATCTAGTTATTTATAAAATATTTTGTTTTTTTTATTTTTATTTATAATCTGATTTCTTTAAAAAAAAAATTAATTATTTGTAATTATTTTTTTAATAGGAAAAAAACATTTCCAAGCAAAATCCTCGTAAAATATTCCCAAGTAATATCCTCGTAAAAAGTTCTAGTTATTTCCTCGTAATGTTTCACTACGACCTTACGAGGAAATGTTTACTACGAGCTTACGAGGAAAGCTTCCGAGGACCTTACGAGGAAAATATTACCATGCCTTTACGAGGAAGGATTTCCTCGTAAATTCGCTACGACCTTACGAGGAAAATGGCTTTACGATGAACGTGTTTCGAGGAAACGCGTTTCCTCGTAAGTTCCTAGTAAAAGGCTATTTACTAGGAACTAACGAGGAAAACCCGTCCTAGTAATGGACGAGTTTTCTTTTAGTGTGAACTTTAAGCCATAAACCCTAAAACATCAACTCAAAACCCTAAACTCTAAACCTTAAACCTTAAACTCTATCGTGAAGATTAATATATTATCTGGAAGCCCATTCTGAACATGCTCATGGCTTTCCAAATTTTATAATACATTATCTTCAATCCGGAAACCCATATTGAACACGCTCAAGGCTTTCCAAATTTTAGAATACATTATCCTGAAGATTAATATACTAAATTCTAAACTCTAAAACATAAAACATCAACTCTAAACCTTACACTTTAAAGCCTAAACCCTAAAAAATTACCTTAAATCCTAAAACCTAAACCTTCAACCCTAAACTCTAAACCTAAACCCTAGACCCTAAAACAAATCAACCCAAAACCCAAATCCCTAAAACATGAACTTTAAGCCATAAACCCTAAAACATCAACTGTAAACCCTAAACTCTAAACCTTAAACCTTAAACTTTATTCTGAAGATTAATAGGGTTTTAGAGTTGATGTTTCAGGGTTTAGGGTTTAGAGTTGAAGTTTCAGGGTTTAGGGTTTTAGAGTTGATATTTCAGGGTTTAGGGATTAGAGTTGAAGTTTCAGGATTAGGGTTTAGAGTTGAAGTTTCAGTGATTAGGGTTTAGAATTGATGTTTTAAGGTTTATGGTTCAAATTTGAAGTTGCAAGGTTTAGGGTTCTAAAATTGATATTTCAGAGTTTAGAGTGAAAGTTTCAAGGTTTAAGGTTTAGAATTGAAGTTTCATGTTTTAGGGTTTTAGAGTAAATTAGTCAAAAAAGTGGCATAAAGATAAATAATCTATTAATCAATTATTTTTTAATTAATCAAAGAATGGGCATAAGAGTAAATCATCCCTTTAGTGAAATCTATTTTTGTGACTTTTAGCTTTGGATGCTAATTTGGAGATAAAAACTTGAATTGGTGCTATTATAGTCTTTATTTATTTAAAATATAAAGGTAAAATAAACATGGTTAACTATTAAGTAAAATGAAAAAGAAAATTTCCTAATTTTTGTTTCGACTCAAACCCCACTCATATTTAGTACACAACAATCACAAAAGAAGTACACAAACATGAATGGGATAATCTATAGGGACTTGACTAAGACTATTGACAGTTACACGAGACGACCTCCGGTCTGAAATCAGTAGAGACTCGGGTGAGGATTAAAAAGAGACAAGGACGAAGATAAAACATCTTGAGAAACAGATCCGTGAAATATGGACGGTATAAAGTTATACTCTAGTCTTTAGATGTGCAACGAAACTTCGTTATGGATTTGGACGACACTCTCGAAAGTATCTCAAGGTTTATATCCAATTGGATCTGATCAGTGTATTTTATTGGGTCATACCCTAAATATGTGTAACCCTACGTCTCCTCGTTTTCATTTTGGCTAAAAATTTGGATCCACATGTGTTGAGGTTACATATCATCATTAGGTTGTGTCTTGAGTTTTAGGAATTCAAGGCAAACTTCTTAGAATTTGACTATAAAATGTTTGAGGATATAACTAGTATACCAACGAAACTATATCCAAACTTTTAAATACATTAATTTTACCGAATAGACAAAACTATAATAATAAAAATTTATATAAAATAAAAATTAATTAGGAAAGTAGTTATTAAAATGAATTATGGATTAATTCTCAAATGTACTTATGTTTAAATAGAATGGATGACATCCCTTATATATTAAAAGAGAAACATTTGAAAAATTATAACCTCAATTTTGTAATAATTAAAAAAGACCTCATGCTTAGGTGTCATTCAATTAGGTAGTCAATTACATTCAATTGAAAAATAAGTAGGTCCACATTCGATTTTTATATGTCGCTAGATACATTCCTTGGTCAAATTATATGATATGATGATATGATATGATGATATGATATGACATTTATGATAGAAACATTTATGATTATTTCCCTAGATATAATTACTATTTTATTTCTTTCCATAAATAAAACCTATAAAATTACCATAAATGACTAATATATATGATATGATGATATGATATGACATTTATGATAGAAGAATTTATGATTGTTTTCCTAGATATAATTACTATTTTATTTTCTTCCCATAAATAAAACCTACGAAATTACCATTAATGATTCTATGATAAATATTTACAGTTTATATATCCTCTATCATTTTTCTTTAATTTTATCTTATTAAAATAAATTAAACAATCAAATTAGTTATAAAATTAAAATTTAGATTTTTTCCTATAGGTTATATTTTGAATTTAAAAAAACGAGAATAAATAACTAAAACTATTAAAATTATTATGTTAAAAATTAATGATCAATAGTTTAACATTTTTATTATAAAAAGATATACATGATTTTAAAACCATATAAGTAAAAAGTATCATTCAATAATAAAACAAATATATATACAGATTAAACTATATACCATATAAGATTACATAAATATTTTAATTTCAANGATCAATAGTTTAACATTTTTATTATAAAAAGATATACATGATTTTAAAACCATATAAGTAAAAAGTATCATTCAATAATAAAACAAATATATATACAGATTAAACTATATACCATATAAGATTACATAAATATTTTAATTTCAAAAATTTCAATAAATTTTCAAGAACATTTATAAATTATAAAATTATTAAATTTTTCACATTGAAATTTTTTGTTATTAATGATTTAAATATCTTAGTTCTTTTTTTAATTTTATATTTTTAAAAGATATTAAACAATCGTTAATATGGTTATTTTTGGTATATACCATACAAACCGAATGGATGTGATTTTATAAAAACCACAGGATTTGGATATGGTTTGATTTATAACTGATTAAACTGAAACATGTAAATATGTATATATTTATAACGACACATGAATATCTATTTGTTACATGAGTTGAACTATAATTATAATTTGTAAATAACTAACAATTTATTACAACTGAGACTTCTTATTTTGATCTTTTTGCATTTTTAATAGTAACTAAATTGAAGTAAAGATTATAAATTTGATGGACAACAATTAGTTGAAATTCTTTACAAATTTTTTTTTATCTTTAAACAAACAGATTTGTGTTCAATCGAAGACATATTGGTTTGATGAACACTAAATATGGAAGAATATAAAAACTTTTCTTTCATGCTTCTGTTTTGTTTTTTATTTTTATTTTCAAAATTTAGTGTTTTGATATTAATTCTAGACTTAATCATTTTTATTAGATGATAGAAGCCTTTTTGTTTTTTATTCTTTTATTTAAATATATAATATTTTTTAATAACTGACTCTGTGACAATATGACTCTAAATATGATCATATTATATATTTGTATAATATATAATATGATCTCAAACTAAATAATTATGTTTTTGGTATAAAACTGAATAAACTGAAAATCGATGGTATATAAACCAAATCGAACTGAAGTACATATAGATTTAGAATAGTAGTTATATTTTAAAAATTGAAATACCAAAAAATCGAGCCGAACCGAAACCCGATATCCGGATTGAACATCTCTAATCCGAATGAAACCGAACTAATTGTTTCATTTTCTAAAACATAATAAAAATAATAGCTTCATCCCGCGCAAGGCGTGGGTCTTATCCTAGTAAATCATATACGACAAGGAATTCAAGAAACGTTCCAATATATATAGAACACATACGTGAAGATTTAGAGGCATCCAAAAATCGAATTCAAGAACAAGAGATAGAGATAGATACCAAACTAGTTTGCAAACTAAGAGTGTGTTTTTGCTTTGATTAATATTTGTGATATATATTTTGTTGTTGATAAATTTTTCTTTGATAGTGAATAAATCAGAAGATAAATTTTGGTATTTAAGTTTGTCAAATTCTGAAGCACAAAGTTAAGGTTTAAATTATAACAGATACTGGTAACCTAAAACAAAAGATACTTTAAACAGTTGAGCAAAAAAAAAATAGCACTGTTAAATGGTGTCCAACCAAAACAAGTGTCAAGAGTAAACAATCGTAAAATCTCTGAAATAAATGGGTATCAGTTAGTAATCTTTATAAATCTTTATAAATAAAGTACACTTATCTGCTTGCTTAGGCTGTCCAACTCAGCAAGGAAGAGTGGGGGTTTGCTGACACGTCATCATCCCAAAAAGTCACGAGATTATAGGTTCTCTGTGTTCGGTGAGCTTTAATATTATGCAATTGGTTCTCAATTTTGTATGGGCTTTAAGGAAAAACTAAAAGCATGTAAATTAGGTTTCATTGTCTTCTCAGTTCTCCCCTTTGATATTCTCAATTTAGCAACCATAAGTTCTCTGGAACTTAAGCATCGATCAACTAACCGTAACGCTTCCTGTCTCCTCTGCATCTGGGAGGCTAGGAATGCAAGAAAGGTGGAAATCTTATGGGGATCAATATAGTTCTGGTAGATGAGAAGGTAAATGGGCTCTTCCGAATCGATTGTTTTTTAAAATTATTGTAGTTTTGCTTCCAACATTTTGTTCTTTTTTTATCGATCGAGAAGTCACTAAATTTTTTGTTACTTTCTCTTACTGTAATAGATAATTGTGTTTATAACGTCTTTTTTAAAAAAAAAAGATGCAGTCCATCGGAGGATCAATTAGCGTCCACCGCATTGAACACTTTCCAACGACTCAGAGAGGGAGGTAGTTATCAGCTGAGTTCATTTGATGTGACAAAGAGCAATCAGTACTCTCAAAGAAGGAGGTCGTCATTGTTATATCCACTCTTTGATTTGTGTCTCAGTGTTCTGTTCTGGTATTTTTTTCCTCTCTTTCTTAACACTCATTCGGCATACAGTTATGAATGATTTCTAATGTTTTCTTTACAGCCAAAAAATCATAGCAAGCTCAAGCTCGGCTTTTACAAGGGTACTATGTTTGTTGGTGCTTCCTTATATTGGTTCTTTTTCTTCATGATCACTTGTGAGTTTCAAATATAGATGAGTGTTGACTAAAGTTTTTGTTTTGCACTTTTGTTGTGCAGTTTACCTAGACGGACTTAGCTGAAGCTATTGGTACTTCCCTCCTTCAGTCAGTAGGTGGTCCCATGTCTATGGACATGTTTATTAAAGGTGTGTACGCATATCTGCACTGCAAGTATGAGCTTTTTCTGAAGAAGTATTAGCAATGGGTCTTCTCGAAGACAGTCCTTGGAAGAGCTGATATAATACCCAAACTGAATGGCTTCTTCACCACTTACTTTCCTTTGGAGGCCACTAGAGCTTTTGTAAGTTAAGTTTTTCATTTTATTTTATGTGGTTGACATATGCCTAGATTTATCTCTCTCTCTCTAGCAAAATTATTGATTTAGTTGATTTGTTACATTTAACGATTCATGTGGCTTTTTATAAAGATTTGTTGCATTTTACAAATTTGTTTATTATTTTGGTTTCTTTTTTTTTGTGTACATTCTCAGTATGATTTTCTTCATTTTTGATTAATGCTGGTTTGTATTGTGTTCTTTGTGTTGCAGTTTTAGTAACGTCGAGAATCTGTATCCTATAAATAAAGCTAGCGAATTCCCCAAATCTCACTGCTTCATCCAAATCATTCTTTTCTCCTCCTTTCAAACCTTGGAACTATGAAGAGACATGGAGTTGATGCAACCAAATTGCAGTTACATTATTTCATCATCTTAACTGCAGAAGATTCAACCGAATCATTTCAACTCCCCTCACGCCGTCTTCCAGGGCAAAGAGACTGATTAAGGTCTGACAGAGTAAATGCATGTTTAGCATTACTGGCGCTCTACTGTTGTGTCGTCTCGCATATGATTTTTGAACACTGGCTGCTACTGCAAGTAGGGTCTATTATTATATTACATGTTCTTTGTGTGTTTGTTGTAGGAAGCATATAGACCTGGTTTTCGGATTTCTTAATGGTGCCAGCCATATGGTAAGAGGTGATGGAGGAATTCATGTCTCTGACAAGGAAAAGTCACACTTGATATTTTTAACAGGAAAACACAGAGTATGCTAACACAATTTTAACCGGAAAAGACAGTGTATGCTATACGGACTAGCTATCCTCATCGGTACAGTGGAGAATCACAAGAAAGTCGCCATCTGCTTCGTCAAGGCTTTCCGGTTCAAGATAGGGACTAATCATTCTTGGAACGCTCTAAACGTTTAAGTAAATCGATATGAAAAACTTACAGGTCATTGATAGTCAAAGAACTTCCCAGGATAACTTAGATGGAAACGAGCAAGGGAGACAAATAGATTGGTTAGTACATTAAATGGTTTCAACATAGGCAATTATTTGTATACAAGACTTATATGAAAAACAAAACACTTTTTTAAATGCACATTTTACGTTATTCAATCAATCTTGCAGGCTATTTGATTACCAAAAAGTTAGAAAGTCTTAACATGGTTTAGTAATATGCCCACTTGGACCCTAAAGTCTACCCTGATGCAAGAAAATTTGATCTTTCTGTATGGGATGTAAATTAGATTTCTCATCTTCCGTTGTTTGTTTGGAACAATGTTTGTTTGTGGCAAAAACGAACATACTACGGTTGTATTTTTTCATACGGTCTTTGTACCTAAAGCTGGTGCCCTCCTTAGTTTCGGTACTGGAAGCCCATGAAATGATCTCCCTAAGCTTGAGATTCTAATCTTTATCATTTGTTCAAAAATAAAAAATAAAAACTATCTTTGAAATGTACTTTCTGCATTATGCTTAAAAGAGTCATGGATATATTGATGTTTTAAACTTCATTTAACTATATATTATATTCCATGAAATATAGTTCTTTCTCTTGTCATTTGGTATTTAATGTTGTAAAATGTTATTTATCTTGGTTGTTTCGTCAATGGCTGTTTTAAAAGCAATTACTTGATTATATAGTTACCTTACTATGTTTACAAAACCTTAATCCGAAAAATAAATATGTTTTTAGCACGTCATATACATTTTGTTGGATATAATATAACAAAAGCTTATGATAAAAAAAGCTAATAATCATTCATAAAAAAAAAAAACTGAAATAGAAAATCATAATTATTGAATTTATTATTTTCCTATTGTTTAATAGAAAATTTTAATTTAAAAGATTATTTTTATGAAATCATTCGTTAAGTAAAAATTGCGTAATTTATGGTAACAAATTTTTACATTGATTTAAATTAATTATCTTAATGAAACAAAAAATACTCAAATATGGAAGTAATTCGATTTTTATATTTATATAATTAAAGTCAAAAGTTTATGTATATGATTATATACTTATCAAAATAGTAAAATTCTTCAGTTAATTATTTCACATTGATTTTAAAATTTTAGTTGCTTTATAATACAAAGGGTTTAATACATCCTTTTAAAATCTAAAATATTTTATAATACACAATTTTAGAGTATTGGTGATTTGAAGAGTATTTTTTGTTTTGATTGATCACTTCCAAAATATAAAATCAATTATTACAAATTCTCAGCAAAACAACAAAAACTAATACCTAAATAAAGTTACAAAATATTTTATGTGAAGATTGATACGACCTTCATGCATATTTTAAATTTTAGTAACTATTTCATTTATCTAAATCTCAAAATCAATGATGTAAGAAGTAAAACTAAAATTAAGGAACTTATAGTTTTGACAAATATTTTTTCAAATGATAATAAATTTGATAAATTCACTAAAATACATTTTAATATCTAAACTATGTCTTTAAATTATTATAAAAAATCCGGCGCGTAGCGCCGGCCAACCATAATAATGAAATAAACAAAACAAAAGTTTATTAAGAACAAGTGTCAAAGCATAAATAAACTTAAAATCTCAGAAATAAAATGGTATTCCCTCCATTTCATATTAGGTGTCATTATAGAAAATTTTATCTTTTTACAAAGTACGTGTCGTTTTCGTCTTTCAATTTATTAATTTTACTGTGTAATTTTTTTATTGATTCAAATATGATTCGATGTATAAATAATTATTTTAGATATAAAATATATTAAATTAATTATTTCTGTAATTTGTGTTTTTTCTTTTTTTGAACACATCTTTAACTTTTGTTCATAAATCTAACTAAAATGAAATAGAAAGAGTAGTTAGTAGTAATTAATGATGAAAAAACTATGTTTGCAGTTACAGAGTGCTATTCAGTTTGATAACAAAAAAAAATGATGAAAAGAACTATAAGATAGACATTCAAATTTAAATCTTAATTTGTTTAAAAGACACAGAATAAAGAATAACTTGTTTATTTTGACTTTCTTACTCCGACTACCTAATACCTCTCCGACGACCCACTTGGATACCCAAATGCTCTAGCTTTTTCATTTTATCATAAATTATGGGGTTGATTAGAAAAGTAATTTGAACTACTCCACTATATAATCACTTTACATAAATAACAATATTTGTAAATTAACAGGAAAAAAAAAACAAATATACTATGTAAATTTGTAAAGATACAAAATATTTTGCCGATAATATCATTCTCATTCTCATTTACATATTTATTTATGTTTTATTAAATATTGTCAAATAGAATTACGTGTCATTGTATTTAAAGATACATTGAAATGAAGAGATAGTAAGTATAACCTGGTGATAAGGAAAAACTCTAAGATAAAATGTGGTTTCGTCAATACTGAGTTTGAGTCTTTACCTGAAATAAAGTTGTTATTTGCTTGATTAGACGAAGATCAAACTATCTTTTGAACCTCATTAGAAATCTGGGACCGGAATAACATCAGTGCTGTATCCATTTGAAGATTAACTAGGCTTTAACTCATACATCTTCATCTACATTACACAGAAGCTTCATCGGACGTCCGCTTTCGCTTCCGAACCAAAATCAAAATCAAAACCTTGTAAAAGCTTACAAAATCTTACTTCCAAAATGCTTCTAAAATATTTTCTTTAAAAGTACGTTGGAAGCTTACGATTCGTTTTTGAAATCATGCTTCCGTTTTTTAAAAAAAAACATAAAGTAATATATCAATAAAACTAGAAAATAATATTTTTTAATTTATATGAAATCAAAATTTTAATAGTAAAGAAAGAGAGAATAGAAATATACAACTATTAAAACTAGTCCTATAAATTATATTTATGAATTGAGGTTCTTATAAAAGATATATCATATATTAAAAAATATTGTGTCAATTATCTATGAAGTATTAAAATAATTAATATAATAATTTATTTAAAACTTAATTTATGTGTAATTTCACAGTTTTAATATGTAATAATTTGAAAATTATTATAAATGATTAAATGCTTTACTTTAAATCTAAACCATATAATTATTAGTCCTATTTTTTAAATCTTCTATTTTAATATATCTATGCATATGTGTTAATATACGCTTCCAACACGTATCCACTTCTTGATTTTTTTTAAATATCATAGATCCTCATGTAAAAAAGATATATATATTCTAAAAATATTTTAAATTTTTTATTTTCTATGTTTTATTAGTTAATAATGATTAATTGTAAATTTTAAGATAATTAATTGCATTTGATGAATTTTAGCTCTTTTAATATTATGAAAAATAAACTACCATAAAAGTGATGTAATAATTAAAATTGCATATATATTTTAATATGTGTGAATGCTAAAAAATATATTATTTCTCTTCCACAAAAATAAATATTCTGAAGAAATGTTTCATAGAGATAATGTTTATGTTTCTTTATATTTTTATTAAATATAATACGTTAAATTTCAAAAACATTAATCGATATATTAAATTACTATTGATATTTTTTTTTGAATTATACAAGGGTATCCTAGTACACTAAAATGGATCCATACTAGTCACGTGTTACTCATGTATTAGTTCTATGTCCTTGACGATACGAAAATATTAATTTTTAGTGGCCGAGACTCAAACCCAAATGGCTTCATCGTATTAGGGTTTTGTCCTTAAATTAATCATCGCCGAATCACTAATAGTGCTGCAAGGATTAGGTGGTGATATTTGGTGGGACAAAAGTTACGTAAATAAATTATAATGGTGTAATAAAGGTTAGGTGAATACTTTCCTTGAAGAATCCCTTATATATCCCTTCTTGTATATATTACTTGTGAAGTAATTTTGATATCTGTTATCACCAAAATTAATTTTATAAAAAAAGGATGATATGTCTACTAATAACGATGACATAGTTTAGAGTTAATTGTGACATGTACATCTACATTTAATGTTAATATATCTTCTTGGTAAGTTTTTAGAATATGGTAATAACTTATAAATTATCATTAACATAAGAATAAATAATATAACAGTAGAAATATAAATATAAGAATATTTACAAATTTTGAAATATTTTTCAAGTCTATTTTCTTATAATTTTATGATTTTTATTAATAATTTTTTTGCGGATTTTTATAAAAAATATAATTTTCTAATCCTAATACCGCTAGTTTTTTTTTTTTTTTTATACCGCTAGTTTTACTTATAACATCTATAAATAATAGAAATATTTTTTAATTTTATATTTTGATAATTATATACCTAACAATTTTTTTCTTAATTGTATAAAATATGATTTAACATATTTAACCAAAATAAAATAAAATAAAAAATCTTTCCAATATTTTAATTTTAAATATATACATATATATTATTAAATATAAATTTAAATATTTTTTTTCTATTTTGATTTTTACATATAATTACCGTAAAATTAATAATGTGACAAAATTATAAATTTAAAAATTAACTAAATTTTATTTTTAAATATAATTTTACCTTTAAAATTTTATTTATGCACATGGTGCAGGAAAACACCTAATATATATTATTTATGAAGTGATTTTGATATGTGTCCTTACCACAATCAATTTCACTAAAAAATAATGATATGTCCTAACATGGCTGAGAGTTAATTGTGACATATACATTTAATTTAATGTTAATATATATTTTTGGTAATTTTTTCTAATATGGTAATAACTCATAAATTATCTCAATATAACAATAAATAATATAATAGTAGAAATAGAAATATAACAATATTTATAAATTTAAAATATTTTCAAATCTATATTTATAATTATATAATTTTTATTAATGATTTTTTGAAAAAATTTATGCGAATTTTTATAAAAATTAGAATTTTCTAATTCCAATACAGTTAGTTTTATTTATAACATTTATCAATTATAGAAATAAATTTAATTTTAAATTTTGATAATTATATACCTAAGAAAATTTTATCTTAACTTTATACAACTGAATTGATATAGTTTAACCAAAAGAAAAAAAATATTTCCAAAATTTTAATTTTAAATATATACCTATATTATTAAATATAAATTTAATTAAAATTTGTTTATTTTATCTTAGTTTCTACATATAATTAACGTAAAATTAATAATCTAACAAAATAATAAATTTAAAATTAACAAATTTTATTTTTAAAATAATTTTATTTTTATAAATTTTATATATGCACATGGTGCAGAAAAACACATAGTACGACAATATAAGATGGTTTCAAGTTTCGCTGGAGGTTGGAAATTAGTGTGTTACTTATTTACAAAGATATATTGAGACATCAATAAAAATATTGCATCCGAAATAATATCTAGTATATAAAACTTATAAATAATATCCACTATGATTTATATGAGATATTTTATAAAATAATTCAAAAAACAAAATTATGTTGGTTTTAACATCCAACTTAAAATAGATAATATCATACTAATCAGTGGAGGAAGAATTGATATAATAAAAAAAAAAAAAAAGAAAAAAGAGTTGACATATGTTTTAAAGGAAAATAATATTTTACTCATAATAAAAATACCATGTGATTTTTTTTCTGGTTATATACGTATATAAATATTTACAAAGCAAATAAATTACAATAATTTATCAATGTATTACATTTTAAATCATTTTAAATTCAATTGTATAAAGTACAAAGTATTAATTATAATACTATTATATTATTTTTAGTTAAATGTGTTTTTTGTTTGAATATTTGGCCTGTTCGGTTATCATTTGAATACTTTGTACTTTATACAATTGAATTAAAAGTGATTAAAAATGTAGATAATATATTGGTAGATTATTATAATTTATTTGTTTTGTAAATATTTATATCTGTGTATAATCACGAAAAATCATGTATTAATTGTTTTATAACTTTTATTGAAGAAAATATTGACAACATTGTTTACTTTAACGTGTTTTTGGACCTACTGGTTGTTTAAAAACTTCTACACAATAATGTATAAAACTATAACTATACAAGAAACTAAAAAAAAATTCTTAATTCAACGAATGGTACGAAAGGCTATAGATCTGTTTACTTACGCGCGCACCCTTCTTTATTTTTCCATTGTTGTACACATAAAGTGAGTGAGAGTGCGACACAGAAAACTATTACACAGCAATGTCCATAGCATTGACATTTCTTTTTCTTCTTCTCGTTTTTGCTTCTTCTCACTCAATACCACTCGGATCTACTCTTCACGCTTCAGATCGCCACCACTCATGGCATTCTCCTAACTCTGCCTTCTCTGTATCCTTCATCCCAGCAGCAACTCCCGGCTCCTTCCTCTCAGCCATCTTGTTTTCCAACACTGTCTCTATCTGGTCACCCGGAACTGTCGATTCCGGTGGATCTCTCCGTCTCCTCCGTTCTGGCTCCCTCCGCCTCGTTAACTCCTCCGGCGCTACTGTTTGGGACTCCGGCAGCGGAAATCAAGGAGTCACTTCGGCCACTCTAGAAGATTCTGGAAACCTCGTCCTTCGGAGTCACAGAAACAAGACAGTATGGTCTTCCTTTGCTCACCCGAGCAGCGTCATCGTCCCCACGCAGCGTTTCACCGTCGGTATGTCTCTCCGGTCTGGTTCTTACTCGTTTCATCTTACGGAAGAAGGGAGTCTGAATCTTAAGTGGAACAATAGTATAGTTTACTGGAGCCAAGAGCTTAATATTCCAAACTTGAATCTCTCGTCTCCAAGTTTTGTATTGGAACGTAACGGAGTCGCCTCTATTTTCGACTCTGTGTTACTAAACGGCGTCGTGACTTCTATTCGCAGCAACGATTACGGAGAGGGAAACGATGTGTTTAGGTTTTTGAAGTTGGAGGAAGATGGAAATTTGAGAATCTATAGTGTCTCTACAGGTAGTGAGATTCAGACACAGACTTGGGTAGCTGTTGCTGACCAGTGCCAAGTGTTTGGTTTCTGTGGGAACTTTGGGATTTGTAGATACGATGGTTTTTTCCCGATATGTGAGTGTCCGTCGGAGAATTTTGTTCCAATTGATGTGAATGACATGAGAAAAGGCTGTAAGAGAAAAGTGGAGCTTGAGGATTGTCCTAGTAACTTGGGCATGCTTGATTTGAACAACACTAGGTTCTTGACATACCCACCTGAAGTGTCTGCTCAACGTTTCACTCTGGGGACAGAGGCGTGCCGTGCTATTTGTCTTGTTGATAGTTTATGTTTTGCTTCTGTTCTAATGGCGGATGGATCTGGTATTTGTTTTCAAAAGCTATCCGGTTTCGTTTCTGGTTATAAAAGCCCTTCGGTTCCTAGTACATCTTCTTTAAAGGTTTGTAAACCAGTTTTACCATACTCAACGGTGAAGAAAAGTGATGAACGGTGGTTAATCCATGCGTTAATTATAGCTCTGGCTGTTATCGCCGTGGTTTTTTGTTTGGCTGCGATAGTGGGAGTTTTATGGTGCTGCTGCTGCAGAGATAGTCTTAAGTTTGGAGCTTTGTCATCTCACCATACTTTACTTGAGTACGCGTCTAGTGCACCCCTGAGATTCTCTTACAAGGAGCTGCAGCGTTGCACCAAAGGTTTCAAGGAGAAGCTTGGTGTTGGAGGTTTCGGCACTGTGTACAAAGGCGTGCTTGTTAACAGGACCGTGGTTGCCGTGAAACGATTAGAAGGGATAGAACAAGGAGAGAAGCAGTTTAGGACAGAGGTGGCCACCATAGGAAGCACACATCACTTGAATCTGGTCAGACTGATTGGTTTCTGCTCCCAAGGACGCCATAGGCTTCTTGTCTATGAGTTCATGAAAAATGGGTCGCTTGACAACTTCCTTTTTGATACGGAGTCTGGGACATTGTTGAATTGGGAGTATCGGTTTTCTATTGCCATCGGAACCGCTAAGGCAATTCTTTATCTCCATGAGGAGTGTTCTAATTGCATTGTACACTGCGATATTAAACCGGAGAACATTCTCTTGGATGAAAACTTTAATGCCAAAGTGTCGGATTTTGGACTTGCTAAACTCATGCCAAGCGACAAGAGAAACTGGAACATGAGTTGTGTCCGAGGAACCAGGGGATATTTAGCCCCAGAATGGGTCGCAAATCTTCCAATAACTTCAAATTCTGATATCTACAGTTATGGAATGGTTCTGTTAGAGATTGTGAGCGGAAGACGGAATTTTGAAGTCTCTGAAGACACAAACTACAAGAAATTTTCAGACTGGGCGTATGAGGAATTCGACAAGGGTAATATTGAAGTAGTCTTGGACAAATCTCTTCACGGAGATGAAACAGTCGATACTGAACAAGTGACGAGGATGGTTCAGGCCAGTTTCTGGTGCATACAAAAGCACCCGTCTCATAGACCGTCTATGGGGAAAGTAGTGCAAATGCTAGAAGGAATTGTGGAGATGACCAAGCCGTTGGCTCCAACTGCTTTAGTCAGCGAATCAGTAACAGAAAATAGATAGAATAGGCGTTTTGCTTTCTTGAGCAGTGTTTCAGCGTTGGTTGCATTTAACTCAGCTTACCTTCTTGTCTTCGTCCTCACAAACTCCGGTAAGAAATGGGACTTTTTTTATTTTTGTTTTTGAATGAATGTAAGTATTCAACAAAAAAAAAAAAAAAAGATAAAAAACGTTTTACAGCTTGTGTTACGTCAGTTCAAGAGGGTTTCAGATTACCATCATTTAGATAGAACTTCGAGATCTCTTCGCATTCTTTTGTTTCTGGTTGGTTATGATGTGTATACAAATCACCTAATGAGAGGCGATGGGAAAATGCGATGAGATGATGATGCGGAAGATTATTTGAGGTCAGAAATCATGTGTTTCATCTCTAAACCTCACTTAAGAATTTCTTTAAAATTTTTTTTTATTATTATTTTTTCTCTGCTTAAAAAAAAGAAAAAAATAAAAAAACACCGATGCGGGCCGCCACATTGAAACCCGCGAACAATGTCAAAAACCCCACCGTAAGCGATCTTGAATCCACGCTTTTGGGGACTGGTTTTATTTTTTAATGGAATCCACACATTGCTTTTTGAGAGAAACCTCTTTTCGAAACTCCAATAATAATGCTGTAAATGAATATATTTGTGGAAGCACCGTGATCTAGTGGTTAAGATTTAAAAATTTCTACACCAGGTTTGGGGTTTAAATCCCACGCTACACAGTTTTTACACCAAAAGAGTTTTAATTCTCAGAAAAGGTGAATGGCGAATCATGCAAGATTATTGGAGAAAAGGATTACAAGAGATCTTCAACTTGACGCAAGGAGTACCGTCAGGAATGAATCTCATAAAGCGGGTTTATGGTGATGTAGTCAGACGTGAATCCGCATAAGACAGGTAGAATTGTCGGCTGTAATATTATCTATGTAATATTTCTCATAGTTTGTAATGAAAAATTAACCAATGTAAAAAAATGAATATATTTCTCATTAATGATCAAAATGGTGTACACGAGTCTTATATACAAGTGTAGAGCTAAGGCCATCATCAACACACAACCGCTTATGTGGAGTATTTATAATTTTTCTTTTCTTTATTTTTTTAATTTTGTCTGCTTCTTAAAAAAATTAAAAATTGAAAAATGAACGAATCACGGACCGCCACGTGTCATTGGAAAAAAAAGGAGACACTATCAATATTTATTTGGCGAAATGGAACTTTTAATACTTTTGGAAAGTTTGGACATGGTGGGAACCGAAATTCACACTTGTCGATTTCCGTTAAATAAGGAAACTTAGGAAAACCCTAATTTTCCAGAGAAACCGGATCTCAGCGAAAGCTAACGACAAGTAACCAAATAAATGCGGAAAATATGAAAAACATAATAAAACGAATTTATAAAGAAAGTCGATCTTATTTCCGATTCGCGTAAGAGCGTTGCGATCATTACAAGGAATTACAAAGGCTTTGGCCGCAGGGGCCATCAGCGAGTTACAAACATAAAACCCTAGATCTAGTTGAGTCGCAGCTCGATAACGAAAAACGGAAAAAGATAGGAAAAAAGGTNGAATTTATAAAGAAAGTCGATCTTATTTCCGATTCGCGTAAGAGCGTTGCGATCATTACAAGGAATTACAAAGGCTTTGGCCGCAGGGGCCATCAGCGAGTTACAAACATAAAACCCTAGATCTAGTTGAGTCGCAGCTCGATAACGAAAAACGGAAAAAGATAGGAAAAAAGGTTTGAATGATTTCGGACTGAACCTTGTGAAAGGCTACTTACGTACCCCTTTCGGGGATCAAGTCGAACGTAGTTCAGTTGATAGAGCTGGACAAGAGATCGAACTGCCTGGGCGAGTTCGTCTAGTAATTGAGCGCCAGTCATAGAAACCGAACTTGTCGAGAAAAAGCCTAAGTTTCTAAGTGCGGAAAATTCTAAATCTAGAAAAGTTGTGAAAGTCTCAGATGAGAGCTCTGCCTTTCGTCCCCCAGCTTCTGCCCTATGCCTCCTCCTTAGGCGGTTTTAGTCTTTCCATTTTGCTCGAAACCGAATATTTCGGGAACTTTCCATATCTGTCGATCCTTCCTTTTCTTCTGCGGAAATCTTCTATTTATCTTCAAACTTGTCTTTTATCTTTCGTCTGCGAGTAAACCGTCAAAGCGTTATCGTATCTTGGGGTTTGATTTCGTTAACGTCGCGAGATGGGTTTTTATCGTGTTTTAGGACCTTTCGGGCCGTTTTACGATAAAAACCGTTTTACGACTTTAACGAGACTGTTTCCTGATCCGATGCCGTTTCTTACGATTCTCTCGACGTTTTTTATTTAAAACGAGTTTTTTTACTATTTTAACGAGAAATCTCGAATAAATCGTATAGTTTAGGCAATGTTCGGTGTTTCGTTTAACCGTTACCGTTTTATACGATTTCCTCGAGTTCTTTCCGAGAAAGCGAAGTTTTACGGTTTTTATCGTAAAACTTGAATGATAGGTCAGATCGAGACGGAACGGGAGACGTTTTGGCCGTGGTTCAGAATGCGACCATGTCGAAAGACGTAAGTTTTGAATCGGGGATGCGGGAGATCGAGGCTCGGGATGGTCGGCTCGACGTACGGCGAGCTAGTTCAGCTTGGCTAGGTCGCCATATGGCGAACTAGGCGAAAAGAACCAGTGGGGCAATGTCAGCACCTCTTAGTTCACCCATTGGCGATCTAGCCGGGCCGGCTTAGTTCACTGATGGGCGAACTAGTCAAGATGGACTAGTTCGCCCATCGGCGAACTAAGCCCGGCCGGCTTAGTTCGCCGATGGGCGAACTAGTGGAGTGTCCCTAGTTTGCCCATCGGCGAACTAAGCCGGGCCCGGCTTAGTTCGCCGATGGGCGAACTAGTGGAGTGTCTCTAGTTTTCCCATCGGCGAACTAGTCGTGACTAGTTCGCGTTTTACGGCTGTTTCGGTTTTTTTGCGGTTTCGTAAAACGATTCTTCGAGTTTTATAAAACGTTTCTTCGAGTTTTATAAAATGATTTTCGAATTTTATAAAACGATTTTTGAGTTTTATAAAATGATTTTTCGAGTTTTATAAAATGATTCTCGAGTTTTATAAAACGATTCTTCGAGTTTTATAAAACGATTCTTCGAGTTTCATAAAACGATTCTCGAGTTTTATAAAACGATTCTTCGAGTTTTATAAAACGATTCTCGAGTTTCATAAAACGATTCTTCGAGTTTTATAAAACGATTCCTCGAGTTTTATAAAACGATTCTCGAGTTTTATAAAACGATTCTTAGAGTTTTATAAAACGATTCTCGAGTTTTATAAAACGATTCTCGAGTTTTATAAAACGATTCTCGAGTTTTATAAAACGATTCTCGAGTTTCATAAAATGATTCTCGAGTTTTATAAAACGATTCTCGAGTTTTATAA
>CAKOAT010227154.1:10294-33789 GCA_932364175.1 Eruca vesicaria subsp. sativa | reverse complement strand
GATTCTCGAGTTTTATAAAACGATTCTCGAGTTTTATAAAACGATTCTCGAGTTTTATAAAACGATCTCTGAGTTTTATAAAACGATTCTCGAGTTTTATAAAACGATCTTTGGAGTTTTATAAAACGTATTTTTATTTTTACTTTTGCGGAGACTTTTAGCCATTGATTCCGTCGTGACCGATTTTGACACCAACAGACATGTTTTACCCTTCTGTAATGAAAAAAAAATAGTAAATTATGTTTTAAAAATATAAAAAAATATGAAAGTGTCAGTAAACATTAGTACGAGTATTTATTGTTTAAATATCTTTTAAAAAATTGTGGAGTTATGTTTTATTTAATGTTATAGCAAGAATATAATACTCATTCTAGCTATCTACTTCGTCTAGGAATCATATAGTAGGCTCTACACATAGATCTATCTTAGGTATAGAATATAAACAAAACTTTCTTCTGTATTCTATGTTGTGTAGATTTCGTGATGTTGTATTATAGCAAGATGTCTTTAGTTTGTTTTAAGCATAAATCCAACTTATAACCGCGCCTCTATGGACTACCCAGTTTTGTTTATGTGTTATAACTTGTTCTGCTTTTTAAATTATCATACGCATAAGATTAAATAAATCTCCGACCCTCCCTTCATTACTCTGCTTTACGTATAGTACATATTATAGCTAAATCAAGAAATTATGGAAACATCTATATTTCAATAATTATCTTACCTAAATCTACACCAACTCTAACAAAAATCTCTCAAAATATCTTCTCTCCACAATTCTTTCCCTCGTCTCTTCTTTGTCTCTTTCTCTTCTTCATCGATATAACCACCTCGTTTATCTATCAAAACAACATGATTTTAATATATGTTAAATCTGGTGTATGGATGTCAAGTTGCAGTGATCAATGGAGTTTCATGGCAGACAAAGAAAGGTGTGGTCGAATGGTAAACATTAGAAACTACAACTATGTTGAAGGAGCTCAAAATCAAGGTGTTTGAGGATTATGGGGTCGACCATATGCTCGTTAATGTCGAGTTCAGTTATGAGTTGTTGAAACAAAGAGGGAATCCTCCTATTATAATCAGCAATGATCTACAAGTATCTAATTTAGTGATGTATGCGAAGAAGGGTTCTTCTATAACCTTGTGTGTCACAATGTCTGTTACTGCTGCAAAAGAAAAAGAACGAGTCAATATAGATTTGAATAAGGAACAGTGTGACTCAAGTAATGTTGAGGATGAAGAAGTTCATGAAACAAATCGAGGACACATTGTCAAACCGTCAACTGTTTCTTCTGAGAAGAAACATGTCGCTGAGGATGATTCCAGGGATGTTGGTTTAAGGAGTGAAAACAATGGCGATGGTAATAAGGATGGCCGATCTTCAAGAAACGTTTTTGTGACGAAGGATCAAATATTCAGAAGTAAAGTTGTTCCAAAGGCAACAGCTGAAATGTGGGCGATGAACAATAATTTTGATTATGTTATTCTCAAATCGACGAGAAAATTGTGGTATATTCGATGTAAAGATTCAATATGAAACTGGACTGTACGTGCGCAATGTCTAGATGGGCCTACATACTTCATGATCAACAAATGCGTGGCAATACATTTGATATACCATGATTTTGATCTACTTTTAGTCATGGTATCTGAGTGTTTTAGTAGCTATTTAGTATATTATTGAGGCTTTTAAGCATATATATAGGTTCATGAGTATTTTGGAAGAAACTGATGTTTTCGAGCATTTTGGAGAGAAATAGAGAAATCACTCGATTTGGACGTCGACCAACACAAGAGGTCGACACAGAGTGTTTATAATCGATCGATGCACACTCTGTGACATCGATCGACACCGAAGGCGCGGAAGACCAATTCGTGACCCAGTTGACTTGAAGCCCAAAACTTCACTAAAATACAAGATTACCATTGACGAGTTTTAACTTAACTATTTATATTTTCCCTTGGTCTTTTAAGCAAAACACACGCTTTGTTTGATTCATTGTTCTAAGTTTTAGGAGAGAAAGGAGGAACTCCTTCAGAGTCCTCATGGAACTCCTTCAGAGTCCTCGTGGAACTCCTTTGTTTTTTCACTTTTTATATATTCTATTCATCTATTCTTTCTATTGATCAGGTTTCTAGTTAGCAAGTCTTGAACATAAGCATTAAGAACATTCTATTAATAAACATCACAACAAGCGATCCTATAGTTGGGGTTAATCCCCCTAACCTATTTAAACCATAAACCTAACAGGTGGATCTATTCAGACATGAAGTTGGTCACAGAAGGAATTTAGATTGTTTGAGCAACCTTTAAAAAATACTAAATATCTATTAAGCTAGGATTTGCTATAGTATAGTGAGAGCTTGATCTAGGGGTCTTTAGTGGGTATATTTATCTTGCGCATAAAACTTAACTAGGAGCGCGTCAATCGATTCTCCCATTGGAAATCGATCGACGTAGTGAAAAGTGAATCAATCAACATTCCTATAGAATAATCGATCGACACTGCTATTGATCGAACATCTTTGTTTGGGTCAATAGGTCAGTTAATAGAATTATTCAGTAAAGCTAACGCTGATGAATCTGTTATTTAGTGGTTGAGCTCTTTAATATCATGCATACAACTGTTTAGCACCTGTAGGATTATAATCCCTAATACCTGAACAGAAACCCTAAGTTTAGCAACCATCCTTCCATCAAACAACTCTCGGTTACATAAGAATAACTACCTTATTCGCCCATGCAATTTACTTTATTCACTGCTTTATAATCTATTTACTGCTTTATAATTTGTTAGCCTAGTTTAATCATATAACTATTATATCTAATTGGTTCCCTAGCTTCTTGTGGCTTCGATCCCTAAGTACTACATCTGAGCCTCTTATTTGAAAGAATAAAGTCACTCCGTAGGGTAATTTGATGTGATATCGAATTTGGCGCTGTTGTCGGGATGCATTTGGCTGGTTCGGTCAACTACAACCAAAATCTCTAACCAGATGGGATGACACTGAAAGAGCCTTCCTTTATAACTTTCTTGATGATGTTGAAGCAACTCAAGAGAAAAAGAAGAATGATAAATGGGACAGGCTCATGGAGATTTGGCGCATAAAGAGTGAAGAATATGTTCCATGACAGCTGGTTGAGTCCGCTTTGAGAATGGATGATGAATATCATGGATCTGGAGAATTGAGCAGAGTAGAGGAAGCTGGTATTGGAGACTCGACCTCACCATCGATCGACATCACCACCTCAGAATCGATCGGCTTCAGCACAACATCATTAATCGATACAACGATCTCAGCGTCGATCGATGGTACGCCCTCAGAAACAATAGACAACATCATCTTAGCATCGATCGATAGACACTTCTGCTACTGATTGACACCTACTCCTGATAGTTTGAGTTGTCCTCAGGACACTGCAGATTCGCCACAGGAGAGCACTGATGTGTCAAGCTGTTCTCTTTCTCCAGATGTAGAAAAAGATATCACCATGGAAGATCTCTTAGAGCTAGAAGCTTGATGACGATCTTCATTCTTCAAGAGTAGATCTGGAGACTTCATCAAAAGCTAGCGTCGATAGATACGAACATGATGAAATCGATCGATATCCACCCTACATCATCGATCGACACGTACCCGACTGTATCGATCGACACCCATGTTTAGACGAGATTCCAAAATACACAGTTGAGACAGAATTGATTGAGGAGAGAGTGAAAAAGTCTGAAACCTCACACCTTGTTGTACCTAAACATCAGAGATCACCTATCTGTACAGAAGAAGCAGCTGAGATTTACAAAAGAGTGAAGAGGATACATGACCCTGTGAAGTTTGTGGTACCCTGCTTTGTATTTGAATCTGAATCTCCTATTCCACCAGATAGGATTGTGCAACCAGGTTCTTACATTAGGGTATTGGATGATCATCATCACGTAAAAGCTTCTCAGAGAGGATTGAGATGTAGAGGTTAAGTCCACAAAGTTTCAACAGAAGCAGCATCGATCGACATAGACCAGATACCATCAATCGACATAGACCAGATACCATCGATTGACACATACCAGATACCATCAATCGACACCGATCAGTACCATCGATTGACACTAGACGTGTATTAAAGCAGAATGGATTCGATGTGTGTGGAAATCTTTTTGATGGAGGCACCCCCACGCGACCAGACAAGTCTGGGGGAAAGAAAAAGAGGAATTGGAAGAAGAGAAAAAAAAGATCAAGGGAGATCCTCAATTATCATTGACTCCTCACTTCTCATAAGGTGTCAGGAAATCCAGAGTGCGCAAAAAATGTTTCTCACAGCCATATGCAAAGCTTCAAGCACTACTTATTGCTGAGATGATAGAAAAAGGATAAGAGTTTATAGAGGAGGCTTTCACTAAAGAATGATAAAGCTTCAGAGAGTAGACATTGAGACTTGTTTTGGAGCATGTTCTCATTCTCATCCGGACTGAATCAGATCTCAAAAATTCAAGCTAATAACTAAAAAGAAGTGTTGAGTGGGAGACAACCCACCGTTAGGTTTATTTTAAATTTAGTTTTATTTTCATTTATTACTGATTTTTGTTTTTCATTGATTTCAAAAAAAAAATATGAACAGTGAAGTTACTGTAGCAGAGACACTGTAGCAGCGGTCGACACTGTAGTAGAACCGACGAACGATACTGTAGCAGTACCGTCGATTGACACTGTATCAGTCCCATCGAGCGACTGTAGCAACATTACTGTAGCAGGATATTGTTCATAAAAAAAATTAATTTTATTTACTATTTGTGTTTTATTTATGTTAGACCTGAGTGTTGGATTTATCAGAGCTCAGGCTGTGGTGGTGAAGAACAGCCCTTCAGGGCGAAATGATTACTTGAAATGATGAGGGAAATGTCTAATGAGATTAGTATGAACTTGGATAAGAAACTAGAGATTTAGAGAGATTAGAGATAGATTAGAGAGACTAAGAAAGGGGTAGATTTAGGGATTCTTAGCCAAGAACACACTTTCTTATTTCATGAAGTGGAGAGGGGAAATCCCCCAAACTCCCTTAGGGTTTAAAAATCGCCAATGAGGCTTACATATAAGCTCTTACACGTTTTTGATTAAACCCTAAAGCTAAAGATAAGACTTGAAGGGTGGAGATGATCTGGTTTGAATTGGATGGTGAGGATCTGGTCAAAGTGCTTTAGGGAGCTTGTTGTAGGCGCTTGATTGGTTGTCGTAAAGGCATGGCCAGGAATGCTCCAACACTCCTTATGTATCAGCCACATCTCTGGCCAGATACATAAACAAGTAGCTCTTCCTTTCCAGCCACAGCCAGCCTGTCATAGACCACACAAAGGCGCCAGCACACTCTTTTGTCTTCTTCTCTTAAAGGTTTGTCTTCTTCTCTTAAGCTTTTGTCTTCTTCTCTTAAAGACCAGAACCTTTTGGGTAAGTCCCTAACTTTGTACAAACCACCAGGGAGTGTCCGGACAGGTTATGGTCCGTACACTTTTGCCCTATTTTTGCAAAAAGTTCAGAAACACCTCAAATGGCCGATTGACAACTTTCCAGGTCGGCTCGGTCCGTACGGATCCGTACAGTCCGTACAGGTCCGTACATGATCTGTACGGTTCACCCTAAGTTTTCAAAATCGACCATTTGATCCCAAATGGTTCCTAAAGTCCCTCTTGGACTTGTCCCTAACCTTGCACCAGCTTTCAGGACTCTTCTTGACACCTTTAAACACTCCTAAAGCCTTCATAGACAATCTCTGGAGGTTTCACCCTATTCTTGCACCAGACCCAAACCTCATCCAAACTCAACCTTTGGCTCCACTTATTTCTTCAGGTTAACACTCCCTCTCAAGCTTGACTTTAGAGACCCTAAGTTAAATTTGGAACCTTGAAGAAATCCCTCATTAAAAACCTTACAAGCTTGGCCTTGTGAGGAAAAGAGTAGAGCCTTAAGGCCTAGGGATTGGCCAGTGGGTCTTTGGTGTTCTCATCAGTGTGATGGACACCAAAGACCCTGGATCATGGCCTCAACATGTGATGCAATGTTGATCTTCACTTCATTGCACATCACCACACCTTCTTGGACCTCATATATGAACTGGCTTGTGTCTTCCCTTCTCTCATGGCTTCTTGCCTTCTCCATCAGGTCAGACCACACGCCTAGCTCCTTCTTATCACACTGAGCGTCCAAGTAAGGTACCTGATACATCATTCTACAAGTATATCAGTTCTCAAGAGATAAACCTATCATGTATATATATTGGAGAGTTAAGATCAGGTTTACTCCCTTGTTTAAATGGTGAGGAATTGCTGCACTGAACCGCCACTTGAATCCTCACTTGTTAAGCTCTTAAGCTCCTTCTCTTATCACATAAGCTCATCCACACTCCCCCTCAAGCTCGAGACCGAGAATAGGGAAGGTCCAAGCTTGATGGTGAGCGCATGTGAACTGCATGATAAGCCTTGTGGAGAGCACTTCCATCTTCTTCAGACTTGATGCTTAAATCCTCCATTTAATCACCATTTCACTGAGGAGATACCTCAGCCACTTCTTTGAGTGACCTTCTTCCCTCCACTTCAGCTGGATCCCTTCAAGATCATCTGATTTCAAGGGCCTTGAGGAACACATGTCATTGAGATTTGAGGGTTTTCAAGTAGCTCACTTGAATCCCCACCTCAAGCTTGACTAAGTATAGGTTCAAGCTTGACAGTGAGCCTCAATGAACTTCAAACCGGGAGCACACCACTTCCAACAGCTGCGATTAAGTCAACCGATTCACCATTGCCTTCAGCTTCAATGCCTTCAGGTCACCGGCCTCCTCTAGGCTTAGGTGATGACCCTTTTTTTCTTGCGTGTCTTAGACCAGGAGCTCAACAACCTTCAGGTCTGCACATACTTATAACTAGACTCTACACACAAGACACTTCCCATTGCTCTTCACAAGTACATGAGGTTATGGGGATCGGATCATCGTTCGATTCTGGCTGACATTCTCACCAAACCAACGGGGAAATAAAAAATATCAATTTTGATAAAAAGTGGCTGGATGAGGAACTGAAGCAAATCTTTCTTGAGGGTTGAAAATCTCCGGATCTTCCTTCGGATGCAAATATTATGGAACATATATCGAGATGCCGTAAAGCCTTAAGTTAGTGGAGGAGAAAAGATAACGTGAGTTCACAAATGATGGTAGAGGAACTCAAAGAGAAGGTGGAGGGACTGTACCCAGATGATGATGCAACGACTGAGGAAACATTAAAGGATATGAAGGAATGATCTGATGCTCTTAAGGCAGAGGAGGTATTCTGGAAACAAAAAAAGTTGAATTTTCTGGCTTAGAAAGGAAGATAGGATCACAAAAATAATTCATGCTTTAGAAAAACAAAGGAGAGCGAGGAATAGAATCACCCAGCTGTTGAATGCAAATGAAAATGAAAATATTGTTGACTCGGAGGAATGACTGGTAGCCATTGGTACTACTTATTTTAGACAAATATTCGAATCGTCTAACCCAGAAGATATAGATGAGACACTATCTGAGATATCCACAATGATTACTGGATCAATAAATAATAATCTTACAGCTCTGGTCACTGAATGGGAAGTCAAACTAGCTCTCTTTGCTATGCATCCAGAGAAGGCTATTGGACCAGATGGAATGACAATACTTTTTTATCAGAAATTCTGGAATATTGTAAAGGAGGATTTAACTTTTATGGTTAATCAATTCCTTTTGATGGGACAATGGTGACTGGTTTGAATGATACAAATATTTGCCTCATCCCGAAGACAACTAAGCCTAATGAGATGTCAAAGTTTCGACCCATAAGCATGTGCTACGTCAGTTACAAGATAATCTCTAAGGTCTTATGCCAGAGATTAAAAGAATTTTTACCAAATAAAATTTCAGAAACCCAGTCAACTTTGCTGCTGGAAGACAGATCTCAGATAATATTATTATTTTACTCCGAAAATGTTTTGTTCTTTGAGAACCAAGCCCAGCAGACGAAATAAAAGGATGGCCATTAAGACGGACATGAGTAAAGCGTATGACAAGATGTAGTGGTTGTTTATTGAAGCAGTAATGCGGATGATCGGTTTCTCAGAAACTTGGATTACTTGGATAATGGATGTACCAGTTCTATTAAGTATAAGGTCCTCATGAATGGCCAACTAAGGAGAAACATTGTTCCAGAAAGAGGTTTACACCAAGGAGATCCTCTCCCTCTTTTCATCTTTTATTCTACGCACTGAAGCGCTCGTTAGCCTTCTTAATCATGTAGAGAACCAAGGGAAGATACGGGGAATGCACGTCACACACGCGTGTCCCTCGGTACCTCACCTTCTCTCTTCCAATGATAGTCTTTTCTTATGTATGGCGGAGCCCCCTGAATGTGAAGAAGTGATGAAAGTAGTGAGGAAATATGGTCAAGCTTCAAGGCAATGTGTCAACTTTGACAAGTCCTCTTTACTTTTTATTAAGAGGATCAAAGCAGATGTAAGGCAACAAATGAAGGACACTCTTGGGATCTAGAACGAAGGAGGAATGTGGACGTATCTAGGAATCCCAGACGAGATCAGTGGGTCTAAGTGCAAGCTATTTACTTTTCTCAAAGAAAAATTAATGAATAAAGTATATAGATGAACGGGTAGATGGCTATCAAAAGGAGGAAAGAAGGTTTTGATTAAATCTATCTTGCTAGTCCTTCCAACATATGTAATATCTACCTTTTTACTTCCACAGGAGATATGTGAAAACCTTGCAAGTGTCATTGCACAATTTTGGTTGAGCTCCAATCCACCAAAGAGAGATATTTATTGGGAAAAATAGGGAAATGTTTGATTACTTAGAGAAGAGGGTGGGATTGGTTTCCGTTTGATCCATCAATTCAACCTGGCTCTATTGGATAAACAACTATGGAGACTAGTTCAATGTCCTGACTCGCTAGTTGTTGGGGAAAAAATATCCAGGCACCAGATTCCTCCAGCTCTAGGCTGGGCACCGGCCTCGAAGCCCCTGCTCCGAAGGGACCTAGGGCCCAGACCCAGCGTCCAGGTCCTAAGGGCCCGACCCCTGCTCCAAAACCGACCCCTGGGTAGAACGAAAATTATCTACCTAAAGGAATCCTTCCATATTTACCAATATGGAAGTATTTAACCTAATACAAGCCGACATCAACACTTATAAAAGGAGAGCCCAAACCTTAGAATAAGAGATCGACACTATAGAGATTGAGAGAATAGCACTCGGCGGCTAGAATTAGGGTTCCTAGACCAAAACATTGTAGTCCCTATCCGATTGATCAATAAAACATCTCCTTCTGTATTGTTTCTCTTGGTTCATACTCAAACCTCTAGTGTTCCGTAGTACTAAAACGACCCTACACAAAAATACCATAACAGCTTGGCGCTAGAAGGAGGGGAGTAATCCAACTACGTGACGATGACACTATAAGATCCAGTCAAACAAACCGGAGCTACTCCGAGAGGAACCGAGCTCCTCAGTCTGCTCGATACCCTTCAAGGCGAAATCAACGAGCTCTGTAAGGATCGAGAGACAGCAGGCGATAGCTCCGAGCTTCTTCAAGAGGTTCAAACCCCAAAAGCTAAGCTTGAAGAACACGCCACAGCGAAGCATTGAGCAAGTGGGGGCACTTGAAGCCGAGAATCATCTTCTCTAAGAAGAGAAACACGATCTAGGAGAAAACAGAAACAAGCGTCGGAGGTTTCGAACCTGAGTTCGAACCATGCTTTCCCTTGACACTCCCATCAATGAAGACAGTGCGACTCGACGACCGACTCTCGGCGATAAAGAACCCGGGGAAAAAGAAGCTACGACGAGGAAAGCACGCATGACGATAAGTAGCGACTCAGACATGGAAGACGAGGAATACTCACCCGATAATCCCTCGATCTCGGATCCAGCCGCCGTCGCTTTCCTTCAGAAGATGTTCTCCGAAAGATTCAACACTATCCAGCCCATGGTGGAAAGGCTTCCAGGCATAGCTCTCCCTATCAGGAGAAGTGATCTCAACTCCTACTCCGACACACCTTTCGCTGAAGAGATCGCCTCAGTCGAGATGCCGAGGAAATTCTCCTTCCCCACCATGAAGACCTACGACGGAACCAGTGATCCAGATAACCACGTTGCTCTTTACAAGCAACAGATGCTGACAGACGCGATCCCCCGAGGATTAAGAGAGCCCGCCATGTGCAGAGGCTTTGGCTCAACCTTGACAGGTCCTTTCTCCAATGGTACATCAATCTCCCCACGAAGTCAATAAAGTCTTTCGTAGAACTTAGCGACAAATTCGTGGAGCAATTCGCTAGTAGCAGAAACCTGGAAAAGAATTCCAACGACCTCTAAGAGGTATTTCAACACAGAGCCGAACCCCTTAGGGCTTACATCGCACGCTTCGACCAAGAAAAATTAGCCATTTCTGAGTGCAACACGGCGACAGCTATCTCTGCCTTCAAAAGGGGCCTCCTCCCCAATGAAGACATGTATAAGAAGCTAACCAAGTACCAATGTAAGACGATGGAGGACATCTTATCTCGAGCCTGGGCACAAGTAAGATGTGAAGAAGACGTCACGAGTTGAGCTAAAGCCCAGCAGAAGCAAAAGCCAAGATCGAACAAGCAGCCAAGGAGCGACCACGACGAAGGATCCCATTCCAAGCCCACGAGAGAAGAAAGTGGACACAGTAGGGGTAGATTTTTGGGGTCAAAATCGATACGACGGAATCAACGACCAAAATTTTCCGCAAAAATAAAAGTATGTTTTATAAAACTCGTAAAGCCGTTTTATAGGATTCTAAGAAATTTCTGAACAAAAGAAATGCGCGGAAAAACTTGGAAATCGTTATTTCGGAAAAACGAACGAGACAAACGCCGATTACACGATTGTCCAAATTAAGCGCAAAACTGCAAAAAACCGCATCCGCCGTAAAACCACGAGCAGGTTCGACCGAACTGAGTTTGACGTTCGACGAGCCGAACCAACTGGTTCAGCTCGCCGTACGGCGAACTGGTCTGTCCCGGACCAGCTCGCCGTACGGCGAGCTGGTCACTTCACGAATAGCTCGCCGTATGTCGAGCTGACTGTCCCGAGCCCCGACCTCCCACATCCTCGATTCAAGGCATACGTCTTTCGGCTCGATCATGTTCTGAACCACGATTGAAATGTCTCTCGTTTCGTCTCGATCTGTCCTATCGTTCAAGTTTTACGATAAAAACCGTAAAATCTTGTTTTCTCGAAAGAACTCAAGGAAATCGTAAAAAACGGCAACGGTTAAACGAAACACCGAACATTGCCTAACTATAAGAGTTACTCGAGGTTTTTTGGTGAAAAATCGTAAAAAAACGCATTTTTAATAAAACCTCGAGTAAATCATAGAAAACGGCAACGATTAACTGAAAACATCGAACATTGCCAAACTTTGCGATTAACTTGAGAAACTTATTTAAAAATGGCATCGCATCAGGAAACGATCTCGTATAAAATCGTAAAACAGTTTTGTCGCAAAACGGCTCGAAAAGTAATAAAAAACACGATAAAAGGCCTATCTCGCGCCTTTCACGAAGTCAAGCCCAAAGATGCGACGACGTTTTGACGATATACTCCCAGAAAGAAGATAAATGTCAAGTTTTAGGATAAATAGAATATTTCCATGAGAAAAAAGGAAAGATAAAGATAAATGGAAGATTCTCGATAAACTCGAATCTGGGCGAAATGAAAGGATTAAACCGCCTAGGAAGGGAGTATATAAGCAAGAAGCAGAGGACAGAAGCATGGAAAAAACTTTCGAGAGTTTTCACCACCAGAAACTTAGCACTTAGGGTTTTTTCCGTTTTTGTTATCGAGCTGTGCCTCAACTAGGGTTTTAGTCTTAGACTGCTAGGGTTAGGATCTCGCCGACGGCTCACGTGGCTAGGGCTCACTCTGGTTGTAACGTTCTTACGCAGATTCGGCATAAGACTCTTTTCGTTCTAGATCTCGATTTTCTTAACATCTTTTTATTTACTCATATTAATCGCGTTCTTGATTGTTCTTGTGCTGTTCCAAAGATAGCTGGGTCCTCTGGAAAATTAGGGTTTACTCTAAATTCCCTTATTTACGTAATCTTGACAGTAGGTGAATTTTGGTTCCCACAGTTTGGCGCTAGAAGGAGGGGGGTCGGATCTATCTTACACTCAAGCCGCAGCACGCTCAATCAATAAACGATGACTGGTGACAACCAAACTCACGATGAAAGCGATAACGTTGACAAAACACCACCACCAAAAGATGTGTCCGCGGCCAACGTTACAAACTCTAACGCCGAGACGGTCGAAAAGATGCTTTCCGACTAACAAAATATCGGAAGAGCAAGAAAAGCTCATTGGTTCACTCGCAAAACAGGTTGAAACCCTAACTGCGAAAACCAGAGCGATTCGCCCCCGCGGAACCACTAAGATCCGCGGAAGGAGGCTCGATTTCACGACTCCTATGGATCGCCCCAGAACCGAGTAGGGAAATCAGACGGAGAAAGACTCCGAAAAAGATAACCCTGACGCGACGCTAAACGAATCGGACAAATCTTTCTACTCACAGATAGGAGACCGAGGAAGATGGCGTCGAAAGAGTTAACCTAGAAACGAGCGACCAAGCCGACTCGTCGGACGAGGACGCGGACGTCCATCCTAGGAGAAGGAAAACTCGCAACCCTCTGCCGGAGTCTTCTCCCGAGCGTTCTCTTACTGGAGACGAGGAGGAGCTCTATTTTGCACAACTCGCAAAAACAGCCGAGGAACGGTCTCCAGTTACTCGCAGCAAACGCCGACGAGGTCGGAAAACTGCTGGCGACTTAACTGAGACCCGCAATCTCCGCGAGTACATTACTAAAACAGCCGCAGCGGTGAAAGCGGTGAAGTCTCAAATTCACCACGCTACCAGCGCCGCGCCTGAAATCGATCGGCTGCTATACGAATCTCGGAAAACGCCTTTTACGGCCCGCATCACTGAGGTCATGCTACCCAATCCAGGAAAGCTCAAGGTGCCGACATACGACGGGACAGCTGATCCCAAAGCGCATCTGCAGGTCTTCCAGATTACCATGGGATGAGCTAAGGTCAAGGATCACGAAAAGGACGCGGGCTACTGACGTCTTTTCGTCAATAGTTGTTGGTGTCAAAATCGGTCACGACAAAATCAATGGCTAAAAGTCTCCGCAAAAGTAAAAACAAAAATACGTTTTATAAAACTCGAAAGATCGTTTTATAAAACTCGAGAAATCGGTTTATAAAACTCGAAGAATCGTTTTATAAAACTCGAAGAATCGTTTTATAAAACTCAAGAATCGTTTTATAAAACTCGAAGAATCGTTTTATAAAACTCGAGGATCATTTTATAAAACTCGAGGATCGTTTTATAAAACTTGAGAATCGTTTTATAAAACTCGAAGTATCGTTTTATAAAACTCGAAGAATCGTTTTATAAAACTCGAGAATCAATCATTTTATAAAACTCGAGGATCGTTTTATAAAACTCGAAGAATCATTTTATAAAACTCGAGAATCATTTTATAAAACTCGAAGAATCGTTTTATAAAACTCGAGAATCGTTTTATAAAACTCGAGAATCGTTTCATAAAACTCGAAGAATCCTTTTATAAAACTCGAGAATCATTTTATAAAACTCGAGAAACGTTTTATAAAACTTGAGAATCGTTTTATAAAACTCGAAGAATCGTTTTATAAAACTCGAGGATCGTTTTATAAAACTTGAAGAAACGTTTTATAAAAACTCGAAGAATCGTTTTATAGAACTCGAGAATCGTATTACAAAACCGCGAAAAACCGAAACCGCCGTAAAACGCGAACTAGTCACGACTAGTTCGCCCACCGGCGAACTAGGAGTCCCTCGACTAGTTTTCCCACCGGCGAACTAAGCCAGCTTGGCTTAGTTCGCCGGTGGCGAACTAGTCCCATCTCGACTAGTTCGCCCACCGGCGAACTAAGCCAAGCTGGCTTAGTTCTCCGGGGCGAACTAGTCCCGTCCCTGCTAGATCGCCGTTGGGCGAGCTAAGAGGTGCTGACTTTGCCCCACAGGTTCTTATCGCCTAGTTCGCCATATTGCGACATGGCCAAGCTGAACTAGCTCGCCGTACGTCGAGCCGACCATCCCGAGCCTCGATCTCCCACATCCTTGATTCAAGGCATACGTCATTCGACACGATCGTATTCCGAATCACGGTCGAAATGTCTCCCGTTTCGTCTCGATCCGTCCTATCGTTCGAGTTTGACGATAAAAACCGTAAAACTTTGTTTTCTCGAAAACAACTCGAGGAAATCGTATAAAACGGCAACGGTTAAACGAAACATCAAACATTGTTTAGCTTTACGATTAACTCGAGAAACTTATCTAAAAACGGCATCGTATCAGGAAACGATCTCGTCTAAAGTCATAAAACAGATTTATCACAAAACGGCTCGGAAAGTCATCAAACGCGATAAAAGCAACTCTTGACTTTAAACGAAGTCCAACCCGAAGATACGACAACGTTTTGGCGATTTACTCGCAGAAAGAAGATAAATGTCAAACTTGAAGATAAAAGTCAAGTTTGAGGATAAATAGAAGATTTCCGCGGGAAAAAAGGAAAGATCGAGATAAATGGAAGATTCTCATTAAACTCGAATCTTGGCGAAACGGAAAGACTAAACCGCCTAGGAAGGCAGTTTATAAGCAAGAGGCATAGGGCAGAAGCAAAGGGACGATTTTCAGAGCTCTCATCTGAGACTTTCACAACTTTTCTAGACTTAGAATTTTCCGCACTTAGAAACTTAGGCTTTTTCTCGACAAGTTCGGTTTCTATGACTGGCGCTCAATCACTAGACGAATTCGCCCAGGAAGTTTGATCTCTTGTCCAGCTCAATCAACTGAACTACCTTCGACTTGATCCTCGAAAGGGGTACGTAGGCAGCCTTTCATAAGGTTCAGTCCGAAATCATTCAAATCCTTTTTCTTATCTTTTTCCGTCTTTTGTTATCGAGCTGCGACTCGATTAGGTTTAAGGTTTTTATGTTGATAACTCGCTGACGGCCTTGCGGCCAAAGCCTTTGTAAACCCTTGTAACGATCGCAACGCTNCAGTCCGAAATCATTCAAATCCTTTTTCTTATCTTTTTCCGTCTTTTGTTATCGAGCTGCGACTCGATTAGGTTTAAGGTTTTTATGTTGATAACTCGCTGACGGCCTTGCGGCCAAAGCCTTTGTAAACCCTTGTAACGATCGCAACGCTTTTACGCGAAATCGAAATAAGATCTACTTTTTCTTTAAATTCGTTTTATTACATTTTTCGTATTTTTCTTCATTTATTTGGTTACTTGTCGTTGGCTTTCGCAGAGATCCGGTTCCTCTGGAAAATTAGGGTTTTCCTAAGTTTCCTTATGTAACGGAAATCGACAAGTGTGAATTTTGGTTCCCACAATAATCTAGAAGGAGCAACGCTCGAGTGGTTCGCCAAACTTAAGCGAATCTTGATTGGGAGTTTTCGCCAGCTCGCTTCCGAATTCCTGAAGCAGTACTCGATGTTTATAAATCGGGAAACCTCTGACGCTGATCTCTACAGCTTGTCGCAGAAGGAAGACGAATCCCTTCACGACTTCATGAGCAGATTCAAACTCGTCATGGCTAGGGCTAGCGGAATAAGCGACAAAACCGCCATCGATGCGCTTAGAAAATCACTCTGGTTCAAGTCAAAGTTTCAAAAGTGGATAACTCTCGAAAAACCGCGGACGATCTAGGACGCGCTCCACAAAGCTACCTATTACATAAACATCGAAGTGGAGACTAAAATCCTGTCTGAAAAACATAAGCCGACGAAAGCTTCCGCAAAGGATATTGCGTCCGAGGAAAAGCTGAAAAAGAAAAACTACCGTAACGATAAATTCGTCCATCACGAGATACATGATCTCCAAGGGGCGCATAATTACGCCATAAACTCCGGATCGGAACAAGGGCGAACTACGGGAAACACATGGTCAAGGAATCCAAACTACGACGAGAATTCCTTCTGCGATCTCCACCAAACCCGTGGGCACTCTACCGTGAACTGCAAAGTTCTCGGCGCCAGACTTGCTGTAAAATTGATCGTGGGAGAACTCTCCAAGATATCCAGCGTCAAGGATTTTATCCGCGATTCAGATCGCCCTCCGAAAAACGACAGGAACTTGCGAGCGGAAACTCCGCCTCAAGGGAACCAGTCGGGCGAAAAACGCGGACGAAGGCAAGATGAGAAAGGTAACGATGCTAACCGCCAAAAAATCAATATGATCATCGGCGAATCGCAGTATTACAGCGAAACCATCTCGTCTATCAAGTCCTACCAATGAAAAGCCGAAACCGGCTCAAGTTGGAAGACGCCATCGGATAACGCCCCGAAGGGGGTGATCTCTTTCGATGACGCATAAACTGGCGGAATCGATCAACCACACGCCGATCGTCTCGTCATTGACTTAGTCATAAGCGATCTACAAGTCGCTCGAATCCTGGTCGATACTGGAAGCACTGTCAACGTAATCTTCCGCAACACGTTGGCACGCATGGGAATCGATTTATCGGAGGTCGAGCCGATACCAAAGTCGTTGACCAGTTTCTCCAGCAAAATATCTATGACTCTAGGATCAATCCGACTACCAGTCGCAGCCAAAGAAGTGACGAAAATCGTCAACTTCGCGGTCGTCGATTCCCCAGCCATCTACAACGTGATCATGGGTACGCCTTGGATAAATTCCATGAAGGCGGTTATGTCGACATATCACTTAGGCATCAAGTTTCCGACCCCTATGGGAGTGACAGCAATTTGGGGATGCCAGAGACAATCGCGATCTTGCTTTTTAGTCAAACAGAAGCTAAGACAATTGGCGGTCGCAATCGTGAAACCGAAATGGGCGAAGTACACACCACCGGCCGCGGAGAACGATCTAAAACCAGCAACGGCCGAGAAGCAACAAGCTTCCGCACGCATCGCTTCTATCCAACCGGAGGAGACAAACCGGGACCAAGACATCGATCCAGCGACTAAAGTGATCGAGGAGTCTGCGACAGCCGAGTAAACATACTCGCATCAACAATCAGAACTACGAGATGGCTTGATTTTTGAAAGGAATACATAGGCAGCTCGCCTAAGACGAGTTCAGATATCCCCTTTCCAAAATGGGGGGGGGAGTGGGTGCGTATACGAGCATTCGTATACTCCCAAATTTTAAAACATTCGCTTTGTAATCAAAATTTTAGAAACTTTTTAATAAAGGCAAAGTTAGAATATTTTAAAATTTCCGCTACTATCGAAAAAGCATAAGAACAAATTCCAAACATCCAGAAATTACTTTTGCAGTAACAACTACTTAATCATCTCTACAAAACTTATACACCAAAATATTTTCGGAAAGAACCGGCGAGACGTCGCCTAAAGTCCTAGAAAAATATTTAACATAAGTCCGTCCGCGACTATAAAAACACAAACGCTCGGCGATTGGCCCCGTCGAGCACGCTAGCCGTCCTAAACAAACGCACCGACCCATTGGTCCGCATACATCCCACTAGGATAAAATAGCGCGCTATAAAAGAAATCCAAATTTTTGGTCAACACTTCCGGGCAACTTAGAAATTGTTCCCCGTGAGATGCTCGGTTCCAACCAGACGAATCGTATAAGCCGAGAACCTATCGCGGATTCTAAATTGGTATGGAATCGGATTGATCCCAAAGTCATAGCCGTTTTACCAGGAGAAACTGGTTACTTCTTTTGCTGCCACCGGGAGGAACACATGTCATTGAGATTTGAGGGTTTTCAGGTAGCTCACTTGAATCCCCACCTCAAGCTTGACTGAGTATAGGTTCAAGCTTGAAAGTGAGCCTCAATGAACTTCAAACCGGGAGCACGCCACTTCCAACAGCTGCGCTTAAGTCAACCGATTCACCATTGCCTTCAGCTTCAATGCCTTCAGGTCACCGGCCTCCTCTAGGCTTAGGTGATGACCCTTTTTTCTTGTGTGTCTTAGACCAGGAGCTCAACAACCTTCAGGTCTGCACATACTTATAACTAGCGTCTACACACAAGACACTTCCCATTGCTCTTCACAAGTACATGAGGTTATGGGGATCGGATCATCGTTCAATTCTGGCTGACATTCTCACAAAACCAACGGGGAAATAAAAAATATCAATTTTGATAAAAAGTGGCTGGATGAGGAACTGAAGCAAATCTTTCTTGAGGGTTGAAAATCTCCGGATCTTCCTTCGGATGCAAATATTATGGAACATATATCGAGATGCCGTAAAGCCTTAAGTCAGTGGAGGAGAAAACATAACGTGAGTTCACAAATGATGGTAGAGGAACTCAAAGAGAAGGTGGAGGGACTGTACCCAGATGATGATGCAACAACTGAGGAAAGAGAAAAGGATTTGAAGGAATGATCTGATGCTCTTAAGGCAGAGGAGGTATTCTGGAAACAAAAAAAGTTGAATTTTCTGGCTTAGAAAGGAAGATAGGATCACAAAAATAATTCATGCTTTAGAAAAACAAAGAAGAGCGAGGAATAGAATCACCCAGCTGTTGAATGCAAATGAAAATGAAAATATTGTTGACGAGGATGAATGACTGGTAGCCATTGGTACTACTTATTTTAGACAAATATTCGAATCGTCTAACCCAGAAGATATAGATGAGACACTATCTGAGATATCCACAATAATTACTGGATCAATAAATAATAATCTTACTGCTCTGGTCACTGAATGGGAAGTCAAACTAGCTCTCTTTGCTATGCATCCAGAGAAGGCTATTGGGCTAGATGGAATGACAACACTTTTTTATCAGAAATTCTGGAATATTGTAAAGGAGGATTTAACTTTTATGGTTAATCAATTCCTTTTGATGGGACAATGGTGACTGGTTTGAATGATACAAATATTTGCCTCATCCCGAAGACAACTAAGCGTAACGAGATGTCACAGTTTCGACCCATAAGCATGTGCTACGTCAGTTACAAGATAATCTCTAAGGTCTTATGCCAGAGATTAAAAGAATTTTTACCAAATAGAATTTCAGAAACCCAGTCAACCTTTGTTGCTGGAAGACAGATCTCAGATAATATTATTATTTTACTCTGAAAATGTTTTGTTCTTTGAGAACCAAGCCAAGCAGACGAAATAAAAGGATGGCCATTAAGACGGACATGAGTAAAGCGTATGACAAGATGTAGTGGTTGTTTATTGAAGCAGTAATGCGGATGATCGGTTTCTAATAAACTTGGATTACTTGGATAATGGATGTACCAGTTCTATTAAGTATAAGGTCCTCATGAATGGCCAACAAAGGAGAAACATTGTTCCAGAAAGAGGTTTACACCAAGGAGATCCTCTCCCTCTTTTCATCTTTATGCTACACACAGAAGCGATCGTTAGCCTTCTTAATCATGTAGAGAACCAAGGGAAGATACGGGGTGTTGGTGTCAAAATCGGTCACGACAGAATCAATGGCTAAAAGTCTCCGCAAAAGTAAAAATAAAAATATGTTTTATTAAACTCAAGAGATCGTTTTATAAAACTCGAGAGATCGTTTTATAAAACTCGAGAAATCGTTTTATAAAACTTGAGAGATCGTTTTATAAAACTCGAGAATCGTTTTATAAAACTCGAACAATCGTTTTATAAAACCTGAGAGATCGTTTTATAAAACTCGAGAAATCATTTTATAAGACTCGAGAAATCGTTTTATAAAACTTGAGAGATCGTTTTATAAAACTCGAGAATCGTTTTATAAAACTTGAAGAAACGTTTTATAAAACTCAAGAATCGTTTTATAAAAACTCGAAGAATCGTTTTATAAAACTCGAGAATCATTTATAAAACTCGAGAAATCGTTTTATAAAACTCGAAGAATCGTTTTATAAAACCGCGGAAAAAAACCGAAACCGCCGCAAAACGCGAACTAGTCACGACTATTTCGCCTGCTGGCGAACAAAGCCAAGCTGGCTTAGTTCGCCAGCAGGCGAACTAGAAGCTTCTGACTAATTCTCCTGCTGGCGAACTAAGCCAAGCTTGCTTAGTTCGCCAGCAGGCGAACTAGGAACTTCCCGACTAGTTCGCCAGCAGGCGAACTAGAGATTTCCCAGACAGTTCGTCAAACCGGCGAGCTGGATCGGACCGGCTCGATTCTCCGTACGTTGAACCGACCATCCCGAGCCTCGATCTCCCGCATCCCCGATTCTAAACTTACGTCCTTCGACACGGTCGCATTCTGAACCACGACCGAAATGTCTCTTGTCTCGTCTCGATCTGACTTATCGTTCGAGTTTTACGATAAAAACCGTAAAACTCCGTTTTCTCGAAAAGAACTCGAAGAAATCGTATAAAACGGTAACAGTTAAACAAGACACCGAACATTGCCTAAACTATACGATTTATCCGAGATTTTTTTTTAAAGTCGTAAAAAACGTATTTTTAGTAAAAACGTCGAGGAAATCGTAAAAAACGCGTTTTTAATAATAATGTCGAGTAAATCGTAAAAGACGGAAAAGATTAACCGAGAAACAAACGTAGCTAAACATTACGATTAACTCGAGGAATTTACTAAAAACGGCATCGAATCAGGAAACGATTCCGTACAAGGTCGAGAAACGGATTTATTGCAAAACGGCCCGGAAGGTCCTAAAACGCGATGAAAGCCCATCTCGCGATCTCAACAGAATCTAACCCGAAGATACGATAACGTTTTGGCGGTTTACTCGCAGAAGGAAAATAATTGTCAAGCTCGAAGATAAAAGGCAAGTTTGAAGACAAATAGAAGATTTACGCGGAAGAAAAGGAAGGATCGAGAAATATGGAAGATTCCTGATACACTGAAATCCGGGCAAAATGGAAAGATCAAATCGCCAAGGCAGGGAGTATATAAGCAAGAGGTATAGGGCAGAAGCAGACACGAATTTGAGAGCTCTCATCTGAGACTTTTACAACTTTTCTAGACTTAGAATTTTCCGCACTTAGAAACTTAGGCTTTTTCTCGACAAGTTTGGTTTCTATGACTGGCGCTCAATTACTAGGCGAACTCGCCCAGGCAGTTCGATATCTGGTCCAGCTCTATCAACTGAACTACGTTTGACTTGATCCCCAAAGGGGGTACGTAGGCAGCCTTTCATAAGGTTCAGTCCGAAATCAATCAAACCTTTTTTCCTATCTTTTTCCGTCTTTCGTTATCAAGCTGCGACTCGACTAGATCTAGGGTTTTATGTTTGTAACTCGCTGATGGCCCCTGCGGCCAAAGCCTTTGTAATTCCTTGTAATGATTGCAACGCTCTTACGCTAATCGGAAATAAGATCGACTTTCTTTATAAATTCGTTTTATTGCGTTTTTCATTTTTTTCCGCATTTATTTGGTTACTTGTCATTGGCTTTCGCAGAGATCCGGTTCCTCTGGGAAATTAGGGTTTTCCTAAGTTTCCTTATTTAACGGAAATCGACAAATGTGAATCTCGGTTCCCACAGTTTGGCGCTAGAAGGAGGGGGGGGGTCGGATTACTCTTACTCATAGCCGCAAAACGCTTGATCAAAACGATGTCTGGATATATGAAAGACAAAGTCACAACTCACAAAAAGACGCTGGTAAAACAAATCCAGCAGCGACTACTCGTACAGCCACCGCCCACGCAAACGCTGTAGTACTCAACAAAATCGAAAACCAAATCGCGACTATTCGCCACGGGAAGAGCAACGAAACAAGCTCACGATTTCTATCTCAGATCACTAAGGGCAACGATAAAATCTATCAAACCCCGTAGTGTTTTTCTTATTTCCGAGTTGGACAAATCTCACGGGTTGAGCAAAAGACGTTTTCCGAGAACTTTTTGGAAAAATAAAACTTGCTCTTCCAGAAACCGCGGAACAAACCGTAAGTTACTCGCGAAATAAAACCTGGGTTACTCGCGGAAAACCCGTAGGTTATTCGCGGCAAAACCCTAGGTTGTTCGCGGAGAAAGCCCTAGGTTACTCGCGGAGAAAGCCCTAGCTTTACTCGCGGAGAAAGCCCTAGGTTACTCGCGGAAAAACCCTAGGTTATTCGCGACAAAACCCTAGGTTGCTCGCGGAAGAACCTTAGGCTACTCGCAGAATCGGGCAATACTATCCAGCCAAAAAGACGGTAAGTCGGCCAAGCAACCTAGCTCGCCATCTTTGCGAGCTGACCGGCTTTCCACCTTGTCCTAGAGGCACTGAATTTTCCCCGAGGGTCTGCACAATCCAACTTATAGCTATGGTGAACCTAATCGTACTCTAAACAATAATCGCACTGCTTTTCGTTTTATCTCAATCATAGTTTCCGTTGAGATTTTACAACGAAAACAAGAGAGCTTAATGAATCAGGACTGTGCTCGCTGACTCACCATTAGGCAAGTTGGAAAAGCTCGACGGATCGAAACATTTACATCTCAAATCTTGATCGAGACGCTTTTCATTTCTTCTCAATCGGACTTTCCATCGAGACTCTACGACGAAAACAAGTCAACTCGACGAATCGAGATCACCCGCGCCAAGCGTCTTAGCTCGCCAAACGTAGAGCTAAACCAAGCTTTCTTAGCTCGCCGAGCATACAGCTAAACCAAGCGTTTTAGCTCGCCGAACGTAGAGCTAAACCAAGCTGGCTTAGCTCTCCAAACATAGAGCTAGCTAGATCTCCATACGGCGAGCTGAACCAAGCGCCTAGCTCGCCCAAGAGACGCTGACTTTGCCCCAAGGGTTCTTACCATCCAGATCACCACACGGCGAGCTGAAAGGGTTCACCCGACTTGCCCTACGTCGAAGCTGAACCAATCCTTGAGTTTCTCTCTCGAGTCTTGATCGCGCTGATTCTCGTTTCGTCTCAATCGGAATTTCTATCGGGATTTTACGATAAAACCGCGAAGACTTGTTTCTTCGTATAAGTTCGAATCAATCGTCTAAAACAGCAACGGTTGACTTAACACCAAAGTTGCCTAAACTATACGAGAAATCTGAACTCTCTAGACCCAATCTGGTTTTACGAAACTCTGCCACGCTAAGTCAAAAACATCCAATCATATACACGTGATTGATTTTTTCGATATACAAAGTACACCTAGTCGGTCAAATAAAACCAGCAGTGCGAAGAAACAAGAACATGAGCTCTGATTGTTAAGTCTTCTCCCCGCTCCGATACTCTTGCTGGTAAGTCGTCGAAGACCGGTAAGTCAAAAGACGAAGAACGAAGAATAGACGATCCCAAATCATTGATGGAACTAACACTACAAGAAAACTAAGCCATTACTAGGAAAATTTACTAGGAAAACATTTCCTCGTAAAAATACTACTAGTTTACTTCGACTTTACGAGGAAACATCTTTTCCTCGTAAGGTTCTCGTAAACTTACGAGAAAAGCGTTTCCTCGTAAAGTGGAAGTAAATTTACGAGGCTCTTACGAGGAAAATATTATTTTCCT
>CAKOAT010227043.1:0-41593 GCA_932364175.1 Eruca vesicaria subsp. sativa | reverse complement strand
AACGAGGTTGCTGCCCGAGTTGAAGAGCGCCAGACCCAGTTGACTCAGCAGACTGGGGCTCCGGTCGTATTATCCACTCTTGAAGTGGATAAGATTTACGAGGAGGTAAATAATTTTAATATATTAATTTTTATTATTTATTTAATTTTATTGCTTCGGTTATTAATATTTTAATTTACAGGTCGTTCCGAGGAAAAAGAGCCGTGTTATCGGGATTGGCTCGGTTAACGATGTCCCCGCAGTGACATCGGCTTATGTTCACCAACAAGCCGATGACAATGCTCAGATGCGGACGGAGTTGCAGGAAACACGGGCTCATGTGCGTACGCTCACGGATATCCTCGACATTGTGGCGGTTGGAAACCCGCAAGTGGCGGAAGTGTTGCGTCAGAGACGGGAAAGCGGAGCCCTTCCATCCCAACAGCCCCCACCATCTCAGTCACAGCCGGCATCCAACATTGGAGACGACTTCGTGAACCAATTTCAAGACCAGCATCCTTTTTAGTTTTTTTTTAATTGTATATTATGAATTTTAAAACTTATTAATTGTATATTATTTAGTTATTTATAAATATTTAGTTATTTATTTTTTAATTTTTTTTAATATATATAATTTTAATTTATAAATATTTTTTTTAAATAGGAAAAAACAGTTTCCAAGTTAAATCCTCGTAAAAGTTTCTAAGTAAATTCGTCGTAATTTTTCCTAGCAAGTTCCTCGTGAAGGGTCTACTACGAGTTTACGAGGAAATAGTTTACTATGCCCTTACGAGGAAAGTATACGTGGAGCTTACGAGGAAATCGTTTCCACGGCTTTATGAGGAAAGCTTTCCTCGTAAAGTAGTTAGGCCTTTACGAGGAAAATAGGCTTTACGATGAACGTCTTTCGAGGAAACACGTTTCCTCGTTATTTCCTAGTAAAGGACTATTTACTAGGAAATAACGAGGAAAACCCGTCCTAATAAAAGACGTGTTTTCTTGTAGTGTAATATTAACATTATTGATGAATACCGCCTTGATCGGCAAGGAAATCTAGCTGTTCAAAGTGATTGTGTGCATCTATTTGTGCCTTTAAACTATATTCTTAATAGAGTTTTTGATTGTCTTGATAAAAACCAAGCTACCACCTTGATGGGTTCTTTAGAACCAAAAATTACAAACACACCAAAAACGCCAAGAATCAAAACGAAATGTAACCTAGACATGTGTTTTTAGTGTCAGAATATTGACAATGTTTTTTCAACGTTATGAAGAAATTTTTCATTAACATTGTATATGTTAATTTCATCAAATTTCTAGGTGCGGATTTGATATTAAACCTATCTTTCAACACACAAGATACCAAAATCAAAACCTGCATGTATGTACCTAATATCTTTGGTTTTGTTCCATATTAACAGCTTGTGATTTTAACAATTCTGGAGTATATTCAACTCAAAACAAAATCCCAAAGAGAACAAGAAAGAGCCCACATATTATCTAAATGACATTAATTCGTTAGCAACTGGCCACGAAGCAAACACTAGCAACACATTAAATTATCTAACCAAGGATCAAACCAGTGAAAATGTTGAAGTAGAACTGAATGATTACAATATCAATTATGGAGGTTTTATGTTTTACGGTTTGTAAGATCTTTGCACTTTCAACTAAAACAAACACCTATTTTAATTTATGGGATTTTAAACTGATGTAGTAATTTATCAAAAAAAGGAGTTTTGGATTTGGACTCTTCCCATAAATGATGTTAAACTCTTTTTTTTTTTGGGTAGAGATGGTTTTCCAACCCTTTTGACTATTGGGTCTGGACTGTTCCAACTTTCATCTTTAAGACTGAATTAGTTTTGGTTATCTGCATACTATAGATTGGTATCTTGACTTGTTCAAATTGTATGCCCTGTAAATTTGTAACCACCTTGGCTATTTAACAGCCTATCTATAATATCAATCCTTCAAATAGAATTGAACTTGTTTCAAGGGGAAGAAGAGATATTGATCGGCAAGTTAGGTCAATGTTTGGTTTAATGTGTTTTAATATCGATTTTGTGGTAGAGATTCTTTTTGTCAAATCAGTTTAATTGGCTTTGATTAAAAATAAATCAAAAGTTGGTAACAAGTAACATCAAAATCAATCTGACATGAGAAATCAATCTCTTATACATTATTTGAAAAGTGATTTGGACTTGTGTCACTACCATATTAATTTTCACCAAAGAATATGATGACATGATTTAAGAAAAAATAACATGACATCAATTTAATGTGGTGTAAACTTTTCTTACTAAATTTGATTTTATGGAAAGACTTTTTAAATATGGTGTGGGCAAATAACTTTTATACTATCATGATTAAATAAAATTTATGTATAAATATTATTTTGGTAAGATTTTTGAAATATATTGGTAACAAATAAATTATACATCACGATTACGTTAATTAAAATTTGATTTTTACTATTTTAATGTATTTTATTTAAATATAGAAATACTTAAAAATAGGGATGAAGGAAATACTTGTAATAAATAATCATTAAATAGAATATAAATAAAAAATATTTTTATAAAGTATAATTTAAATCTATTTAAATTTAAATAGAATAAAATTGAAACTCTGGACTCATGTGTGGTTAACAGTAGTGAATTTACATGTCTGAACTTTGTGATTGGTCTTCATTGCACACAACTGTTTTGGTTATATTTTTTCCAAATCCCGCAGGTACTGATGGGTAACATCCGTGTTAATTGCTATGACGGTCTGAAAGGCGATGTAAGTTTCAAGAAAAGCAAGAGAAGCATTAACATCCTGTGAAAGTAATTGTAACACCCGTCTCCTTCTCTCTTGAGAACGGCAGCTACTACCGGTAAAATACCGAATTAAACGAATTATTTAAAATCGAATAAAATATTGAAACTTTTAATAAAATATGAGTAAGATAAATCTTTTTCCAATTTAGATACCGAACTAATACAGATCGAAATGTCGAATAAAGCTGAAATAAAATACAAAGATTCCAAGACACCAAACCATCCAGATATCCAACTAGGAGTCATGATCACCTGCAAGGGAAAGAAGAAGGGGTGAGCAATAGGGGAGTCACTCAATGAGGTATGGGAGTCATACAAACCACTGACTCAGTACATAGCACTACGACTATGTAGGCCTAGCTCTAGCATGAGACAAACATGGTGTCTATTACACCTCACATAACAATCATATGCCTAGAGCACCATACAACAACAATCAATGCGAGGATAGTACATAGCTATTCTCTGCACACCGCATTCTCCTCATACGGATATACATATATAACTCTACAGACGTCGTTAGTACGGTAGTCCACTCCGTACCCCCGCAATCTCTACGGCGCGCTAGTACAAACGTCTCTGTACCCCGCAATCTCCACACAAGGAGGCGCTAGCACAAACATCTATGTGCCCCAGCAATCTCCTCAAACAAGGCGTCGCTAGTACAGACGTCTCTGCACCACCGCAATCTCTCACACATGGACTCGTACATATACATATATATATATATATATATATATATATATATATATATATATATCATTCTTAACATCAATCATGTCATACCATCGTTGAATCCTCTATTATCCTATGTCCAGTTAAACAATCAATAATAATAAATAACAAAACAAGACTCTCAAACAGACTCATTCACATAGACAGAACATGTTTCGAAACTAAACTTTTCATAATAGTAGTACTAAACTAGTTCGGGATTTAAGGAATAACCCTCACCTTAGCCAATACCAAAACAGAAACGGAGAGAAAAAATAGACAAGATGACTTGATCACCAAGCTGACTAGGTTTCACCATAGATCTCGACTTCGCCAACAACAAGCCAGATTGGAAAAGAAAGGAGCCAGAATAAGACATGATTAAAACATTAGTACTCTAGGGTTTAATAAATTTGCAACACAAGAAACCATTATAACACACTAAACCTTCTCGTATTTGATCACGTCTCTACATCACCAATCACGTACGTAATGCCACGAGACTGAAACTATGTCCCTCCAAACCACACGTCTTATTTCCTAAGACCAAGAGCTCACGTCGGTGTGTGTTGAGAGTAGGTAGTGATGAACGCGGCGGCTCCGGTTTGCTTGTCTCTTCTCCTCGGCTAATGGCTGTAGAGAATGGATTTACATCCTACCTTCAAGGCCCATCAAATAAAGGCTGCGGCCCGTAACTCGGCCTGAGTACGCAAAGAGAGTTCGTGCCCGCAAGACGACAAGGAATTCAGGACGGGTACACGTCATCGTTCCATACCGAGTAGGTGGGTTTGGCTCATTTAGAAGCCCACGGAGGAAAGGAGGCAGCTCATTAGGGTTGTTCGTACAACTACCTATAAAAGAAAAGCGATACCGAACTTAGAGTGGGGGTGGAAAAATAGACTGACTAGGCAGCAGCAAAATTAGGGTTTTACTCATTTGTTGCTCTTAGATCTGTCCGTACTATCCCGGTAGCTCCCGAGCACCGGTGTTCTCCTTGTATTCGCTTTCTCTTAGATCAATAAAATACTCTTTTTTTCCATTTGTCTGTTCGCACCTTCGTAATAAACCACCGACGATTTTCCGTCGATCATTTGCTTGTTATCACCGAACTCGGTTCAAACAGTTGGCGCCCACCGTGGGGCTTAGCAAAGTAGTGTGATGAACATGGCGAACGAAGAAGACTCTCCCGGGAACCAACCGGAGGAGACCCCGGTCTCCCCGACTCTCGAAAACTTCATGGACTCCGTCATGGCCTGCCTCGCTCAACAAGACGAAACCCAGAAAGAGACTAACGCCCAGCTCGCGGCCCTCTGATATCACTCAAATGTTTAACCCTAAGGAGTGAATTACTCTCTCAAATAAGAGGCTCAATCGTAGTACTTAGGGATCGAATCCTCAGAGAGAAGGAGCACACAATAGACTATAGAAATCAAGGTTAAGCTAGGTAAACAGTTTATAAAACAGTAAATAAAAGTAATGTGAACAAGGTAGTTGTTCAATCGGTTGAGTTTGTAAGCAATAAAGAGAAATAGCTAGACATAGGGATTTATCAATCAAGAGATTCAAAACAACAATTCAAGATGCTAACAGCTTATAGATTCATTATAGAACTCGATTTTAATAAGTAAGTAATCCATCTATCAATGCAATTACTAATCAGATGTCTAAGTCCTTGTTCATGCTGTTGCATGCGAACAAGAAGTGAGTATCGATCGATACTATGGCCTGAGCATCGATCGATATTACCTCAGACAAGCATTAACGACCTAATCGATTGTGTTCAACCAGATTCCTAGACCAAATTATCATCTGCGCCTAAGTATCTAATCCAGAAGGATTCGGGTTCCGTTAATTGACTACACTTTCGTGTATCTCAATTGTCCTATGATTCTAGGTTCAAGCAATTAGTCACACTATCGTGGTATCCTAATTACTCCAGATCCTAGTATTACAAATCACCCTGGTGTAGAGATCTATAGATATTCTAGCAATCCTAATTGATATTCAGTTTAACATTAAGCTCATGAAATCCCTAAACCTAACAAGATGAACTACTCAGACATGATAGAAGAAACACAANCCAGATCCTAGTATTACAAATCACCCTGGTGTAGAGATCTATAGATATTCTAGCAATCCTAATTGATATTCAGTTTAACATTAAGCTCATGAAATCCCTAAACCTAACAAGATGAACTACTCAGACATGATAGAAGAAACACAAATCATAGTCTGAATAATAATAGCATAAGAGAATAAAGATAATTCCAATGGAGTTCCAAGAGGACTCTGAAGGAGTTTCCCTCTTCTCTCCTAACTAAGAGCAATGAAACAAAGATGAAAAAGAAGCGTAGAAAGCATAGCCGTCAACAACGGCTTGCAAATAACATAAAATAGGGTTTCTGGTCGTCCAAGGGCATTCTGGTAATTTAGGTTTCTCATGGGCTTCAATTGGTCACGAAATATACTCGGCCCGCATTCTGGCATCCATATCGATCGATATGAAGTGTTTCTCATCGATCGATATGCACATATCTTCCCGACAGTCTTCTCTCGCAAGGCAGACTGACCACTCTTCAGTAAAAACGGGCATAACTTCTGATCTAACCGTTGGATTGACCCCAAACCAGTGGCATTGGAAAGCTAACTCAAAGCTCTATCTTGTGTCACGATATGGGCTCAATCGCACCATGGTAAGGTCTCCATCCATATCTAAAAATCTGACGTGTCTGCACAGTTCTGCACTTAAAGGCTCCAAAAGACACCAAAATCACCATATTTCACCAGGACGTACCTGAACCTGTAAATACTCCAAATAGACTCTATATTGTAGTAAATATTAATAAAAACATATCAATACCATGACCAAAAGTGGGTCAAAATCATGGTATATCAACTCCCCAGACTTACCCTTTTGCTTGTCCTCAAGCAAAACATACAGGCAGTCTCTCTGAAAGAGGTTTGAAAACAGCAGGAACACAAAAGATTTTAAAACTCAGTCACCATCTCTCTAGTAGTGCAAACCAAATCATAAACATCCTAACCTTAGAAGCACATTATACAATATCCTAGTATAGCAACCAAATTCACCTAGTCAACAACTCAACAGATCCTGTCTGACAATCCCCTCTACTAACCTCATTTCTTGCATAAAATAAAAGTGCAGGCTTTACCTTGGGAGTGTCGATCAAGGAACACTTGGATTCAACTCAAGCAAGTTTCTGAGTAAATAGGCAGTCTTATTCTGGTTTCTTTTCTCCCTATATCTCCCTTCTCTGAATCCCAATTTTTTTTTATTTTTTATTTTTTATATCAATCCCAATGAACAACTGATGTTCGTCTTATTGATCTTTCTACTTTTTTTAGCTCTTTTCTGACAAAGTGTAGGCGAATAGTGGGGTCATGGGTAATGTACCACTCCCTCGCTTCCACAATGTGTGATCATTCCTTTGAATTAGAATAGTGGGGTCATGGGTAATGTACCTCTCTCCCTCTGCCTCTCAGAAAATCATCTCAATCTTTTTATTTTTCTCTTTTTGGATGCCAAAGGAAGGAGAGAAGGAAACCAAAAATTTACAGACTTGTACCTTTCAGACTTGCAGGAGGATTCCGATCCCTTATATATCAAGCCCCAAGACAAGCAAATCAAGTCAATATTAGGTTGGAGGTCAGCTTAGGTTCCTTCAAACATTCTCAGCAAGTGCAAACATAGTTGACAGATTGATCAACTTTAGTATCTCTAGTACTTCTGCGGTCAGTAAATCTAAGACTGGTCTAAAGAGTGGTTAGATGATAAGTTATAAATCGAAATAGATCATCATCCCCTTCTTGACTCAATAAATTTTTTTTTGAAAACATTTAAATAATACTCATAAAGTAGATAAACGTTAGTAATCCCCCCAGACTTAAATTACACTGTCCTCGGTGTAACACAGTCGGTGGTAAGGTGAAAATCATAAAGCAGAAGTACGAAATTAAGCTAGTAAGAACGATATACCTGACCGGATTAAGTATCGATCGATGGAAAAGAGTTACCATCGGTCGATGTAAGTGATGTACTGTCGATCGATATCGACATGCTTTGATCGGTCGATATCCAAGGAAATCGTCTACTCGGGTTTTTATTCTAAATATCTAACTCAAACATAATATTAGTAGAACCTCCCCCAGACTTAAATAACACTGTGACCAATGTTATACAACCTAAGATTGGTGGGACAATAAACCATAAGGAAAAATTTAACAAAGAAAGACTGTATACCTGCTTTAATGTGAGTATCGATCAACACAATTAAGTGGCGATCAATACTTGTGATGATCTGTCGAGTGACACCGGCCGGTTGTCTGTCGATAGCTGGCGCATAACTCATCTTCCTTGAATTTTTTTCCTAATACCTGAATATCCTTAGAAAACAAAATATCAGTAATAAATGAAAATAAAACCATATTGAAAATTACCTAACAGTGGGTTGCCTCCCACTCAGCGCTTATTTTTAGTCATTAGCTTGACTTCTGGAGATCTGATTTAGTCCGGGTGAAGATGTGAACTTACTCCAGAACAAGTCTCAGTGTATCTCTTCCTCATTTTGTTGATGTAGTTGGTAAAAGCTCTGGCTGATGCTTCTCCTTTATCTCTCAGCTCTGGATCACATAGCACTTTAACCTTGGCAAAAGGTTCAGAACTTCCTCTGCAGCGCACTTTATACTCAAGACTTCCCCCTTACCTTGTGAAGGAACTAGTGATAGGAAATCTGCATCTGCATTCCTTTTCTTTTTCTTCTTCCTACTCCTTGTCCTTCCCCCAGACTTAGACTGTTTAGTCTCGGTCTGTTCTGAAATACAAAGGGTATCGATCGATGCTGAATGCTCTGTGTCGATCGATTCTGAAGTCTGCTTGTACATCGATGCTGAATGGTGAATGTCGATCGATGTTGATTCTGTCTCTGCGGACTCGCGGTTTGAACCATCTTTAGGTGCTGGATCATCAAACATCTCTATGCATGAAATAAACTTCTCATCGGTCTTCTTTTCCAAAGGATGATAGAAGACAGTTGCATCAACATTAGTTAGGCACATCTTGTTCTTCTTAAGATCACAAACTGCTCCCACTGTAGCCATGAAGGCTCTTCCAAAGAGAAGCGAATTCTTTTTACCTGGTTTAATCTCCATGACATGAAAGTCCACTGGAACAGTGCAGTCCCCTATCTCCACTTTAACATTCGTGATGATGCCTGCTGAATCAACTCTGGTGTTGTCTGCGAAAGTGAAACTATCTTTAGAAGGTTCCACCTCTAATCCTAATACTTCAGCAGTGTCTATTGCCATGATGCTGACTGCAGATCCAGTATCGCAGAGGGCGGTTGGCAAATCATGGTTATGTATACAGCATGGAATCAAGAACTTCCCTGCATCTTGCTCCTTTTTCAGAGTTCTATGAGGCCTACGACATACCGTGTTGAATAACAGCTCAATGTCCTTATTTGTCTCTCTGCTTTCTCTGAAGAAATTACCAAGTCTGTACTTATAATATGCATCCTCGAAAGACATATTCTTGGGAACCCTCTTCACCCTTTTGTGAAATCCATCAAGTTCCACGTCGCTAATTTCTCTTCTGAGGTGCTTGGGAATATAGGGTTTCCTAGATTTCACTCTCGTCTCAACTGGAATCTCATCTTTCGTTACCTGACTCTCTATGGTAGTTTCGTATCCATCCCCTTGGTGTCGTTCGATACCTGGTGTATGTCGTCGATCGATATTCTCAACAAAAGAGGTTTCAGCTAGGGTTAAGTTCCCTTGCTTTGGTGCTTCTGCAGATTGCTGATTCATCTTCTCTCTCGTGTTGAAGAAAATTGGAGTCTGAGATGGGTTTCGAGTTGCCTTCAAGCGGTGTGCATCAAGATCTGGTAAAATAACTCGACATGGCATGGGCGGATGTCGATCGATGTTCTTCTTCTCCTGTCGATCGATGTTCTGCTTCTCCTGTCGATCGATGTTCTGCTTCTCCTGTCGATCGACGGCATCTGTGTTAACTCGAAGTAGGGTGGGAGGATGTGGGTGTTGAGCTGTAAAGTCGGAGTGTTTCTAAATGCCAACAAACTTATCTGATCCCAAAAATGGTGTCGATCGATGCATATCAGATTGTATCGGTTGACACTCAGGTAATGATGTCGACCGATGCTCGGGTGTTGTTGTCGGTCGACACCAGTACGAGCTGCCTATAGACATGGAGCTTTCAACTTGAAAAGCATCTTCTTCCAGCTTCTCCTGCTCAATATCTAGGATGTCATCAACCTGGTGCCTCTCACTTTCCACAACTTTCTTTTTGACCAAAGCTTCTTGCTTCACAGCTTCTGCAGTATGATAAGCTTGGGTGCGTAGCATCTGAAAATGGCTATCTAAGGTTTCCAACCTTCCATTCCAATCATTGCAGAGAAAATCCAATTTCAGATTTAAACGCTCAGTCATCTCATGCTGTTGTTTCAAAAGCTTCTCTAGCATAAACTCCATCTCATCTTCATCCTGGTATGTAGCTTGTTGCACCCATGAGACTTCATGTACAGAACCAATCTCAGCCTCAACATTCTTGTCACTATCCTTTGCAGCTAATTTTATCCTGTGTATATCAAGATTTTTGACACTGTCGCTAGACACCATGTTCTCAATCAGCCTCTTAGCTTCCTCTTTGGTCCTTGTCTGAAAGTTTCCGTCGCTTGCAGTGTCCATCATAACTCTGTAGTTTACATCAACGCCCCTGTAGAACTTCTTTAATAACTGGATCTCTGTAAAACCATGATGTGGACAATCCTTCTGGTGTCCCATAAACCTCTCCCAATAGCCTCTGATAGCTTCTGTAGGTCCTTGTGAGAATGTCCAAATCTTATCTCTTATCTCTTCAGCCCTTGCATCATCGAAGAATTCATTAATGAATTCATTCCTAACATCATTCCATGTAGTGAGAGATCCTGGTGGTAGACGCCTCAGCCAACGTTTAGCATCCCCAGAAAGTGAATATGTGAACAACTTGCAGATGATGTAGTCTTTCGTTGCTTCATTCTTCTGGATTCCAGACATATAGTCTTCTAGTGTCTGAATATGGTCCATGGGATTTTCATGAGGCAGACCGCAATAAGGGTGCTCACTCACATGAAGGAGGTGTTTACCCTGTACTGGAAATTCTGGGACTTCAAGAGGTATTCGGATAGCAGACATGTTGGTATATAACTCTCCAGGCCTGATCAACTCTGCTAGAGTTCTCTTGCGAGAAACTCTAGCATCCTTAGTGGTAGAAGATGGCTCAGTTCCTTCTCCATCTATCTTCTGACCTGCTGCATTACACAGATGACCGTCCTGGTCATGCAGGTCTCCATTCTCATCTCGTACAAGGGATTTCGTCGCAACCATGTCTCGCTGCTCAGTATCGATCGATCTTCGAGGTGAAGTATCGATCGATGTAGGGTGGGAAATATCGTTCGACAGAAGGGTAGCTTCGGTCGATGTGGGTGGGCGAGTATCGGTCGATGAAGATGGTGTCTCGGTCGACTGTGGTTGGCGAGTATCGATCGATATAATGGTGTTGTTATCGATCGATAGGGAATGTACTTCTTTGCGGATCGAACACTCGAATCTTGTAAGATCTGAGATGAAAAGTAATTCCTCCTTGCTGCTTCTGGTACAGATAGGCATGTATGTACCTGAAAGACAAGAAAAAAAATTTCAGTAAATAACTATAACGGTAAATAAAACCTAGACTAAACCTATTAATCAAATCTAATGGCGAATCCTTGCTCCCCGGCAACGGCGCCTAATTTGATATCACTCAAATGTTTAACCCTAAGGAGTGAATTACTCTCTCAAATAAGAGGTTCAATCGTAGTACTTACGGATCGAATCCACAGAGAGCAGGAGCACACAATAGACTATAGAAATCAAGGTTAAGCTAGGTAAACAGTTTATAAAACAGTAAATAAAAGTAATGTGAACAAGGTAGTTATTCAATCTGTTGAGTTTGTAAGCAATAAAGAGAAATAGCTAGACCTAGGGATTTATCAGTCAAGAGATTCAAAACAACAATTCAAGATGCTAACAGCTTATAGATTCATTCTAGAACTCGATTTTAATAAGTAAGTAATCCATCTATCAATGCAATTACTAATCAGATGTCTAAGTCCTTGTTCATGCTGTCGCATGCGAACAAGAAGTGAGTATCGATCGATACTATGGCCTGAGCATCGATTGATATTACCTCAGACAAGCATTAACGACCTAATCGATTGTGTTCAACCAGATTCCTAGACCAAATTATCATCTGCGCCTAAGTATCTAATCCAGCAGGATTCGGGTTCCGTTAACTGACTACACTTTCGTGTATCTCAATTGTCCTATGATTCTAGGTTCAAGCAATCAGTCACACTATCGTGGTATCATAATTACTCCAGATCCTAGTATTATAAATCACCCTGGTGTAGAGATCTACAGATATTCTAGCAATCCTAATTGATATTGAGTTTAACATTAAGCTCATGAAATCCCTAAATCTAGCAATGCGCCCCCGCGGAACCACTAAGATCCGCGGAAGAAGGCTCAATTTCGGCTCTCCTACGGACCGTCCCAGAACCGAGCAGGGTAACTTACTGGAAAAGGATTCCGGAAAAGATAACCCTGACGCGACGCTAAATGAATAGGAGAAACCTCCTACTCACGAACAGGAAACCGAGGGCGATGGCATCGAAAGGGTTAACCTGGAGACAAGCGACCAGGCCGATTCATCAGACGAAGACGCTGACGTCCATCCTAGGAGAACAAAAACTCGAAGTCCTATACCGGAGTCTTCTCCCGAACGTTCTCTTCCTGGAGACGAGGAGGAACTTGACTTTGCGCGATACGCAAAAACCGCCGAGGAGCGATCTCCGGTTACTCGCAGCAAACGCCGACAAGGTCGGAAAACTGCTGACAATCTGACCGAGATTCGCGATCTCCGCGAATACATCACTAAAACAGCCGCAGCGGTAAAAGCGGTGAAATCTCAGATTCATCACGCTACCAGCGCCGCACCCAAAATCGATCGGTTACTGTACGAGTCTCGGAAAACGCCCTTCAGGGCTCGCATCACCGAGATCAAACTGCCCGATCCCGGAAAACTTAAGGTGCCGACGGGACGTCCGATCCCAAAGCACACCTACAAGCATTCCAGATCACCATGGGACGAGCCAAGCTCAAGGACCACGAAAAGGACGCAGGCTACTGCCGCCTCTTCGTCGAAAACCTAGAAGGAGCAGCGCTCGAATGGTTCGCCAAACTTAGGCGAAATTCGTCTGGAAGTTTCCGTCGACTGGCTTCGGAACTCCTGAAGCAATACTCGATGTTCATTAACCCGGAAACCTCCGACGCCGACCTCTGGAGCTTGGTGCAGAAGGAGGACGAATCTCTCCACGATTTCATGAGTAGGTTCAAACTCGTCATGGCTAGGGTTAGCGGGATTAGCGACAAAGCCGCCATCGACGCGTTAAGCAAATCGCTCTGGTATAAATCGAAATTCCGCAAGTGGATAACTCTCGAGAAATCGCGGACGATCTAGGATGCGCTCCATAAGGCCACTGACTTCATAACCATCGAAGAGGAGACTAAAATCCTGTCCGAGAAGCATAAGCAGACAAAAACGTCCGCAAAGGATAACGCATCCGAGCAGAAGCAGAAAAAGAGGAACTCTCGTAACGACAAATTTGTCCATCACGAGGGACAGGATCTCCAAGGGGCGCATAACTACGCCATCAACTCGGATCGGAGCAAGGGCGAACCACGGGTAACACATGGACGAGAAATTCAAATTACGATGAGAACTCTTTCTGCGATCTCCACCAAACCCGTGGGCATTCCTCCGTGAACTGCAAAGTTCTCGGCGCCAGAGTTGCTGCCAAATTGGTCGCGAGAGAACTCTCTGAGATATCCAGTGTCTAGGATCTCATCCGCGATTCAGATCGCCTTCCGAAGAACGACAGGAACGCGCTAGCGGAAACCCCACCTCAGGGAAACCAGTCGGGCGAAAAACGCGGACGAAGGCAAGACGAGAAGGGTAATGACGCTAACCGCCGAAAATCAACATGATTATCGGTGAATCGCAATATTACAACGACACCGTCTAGTCAATCAAATCTTATCAACGTAAAGCCGAAACCAGCTCGAGTTGGAAGGTGCTGACGGATGACTCTCCAAAAGGGGTAATCTCGTTCGACGATGCTGAAACCGGCGGAATTGACCAACCGCATGCCGATCCCCTTGTCATCGATTTGGTGATAAGCGATCTAGAGGTCGCTCGAATTCTGGTCGATACCGGAAGTACGGTCAACGTCATCTTCCGCAACACGTTAGCACGTATGGGAATAGAGCTCTCGGATGTCGAACCTATTCCAAAACCGTTGACTAGCTTTTCCGGTGAGACATCAATGACCTTGGGATTGATCCAGCTACCGGTGGCAGCGAAAGAAGTGACGAAAATCGTCAACTTCGCAGTTGTCGATTTCCCGGCCATCTACAATGTGATTATGGGCACGCCTTGGATAAATTCCATGAAGGTGGTTCTGTCAACATATCACTTAGGCATCAAATTCCCAACACCTACGGGAGTCGCAGCAATTTGGGGATGCCAAAGACAATCGCGATCCTGCTTCCTGGCTGAACATAAGCTGAGGCAATTGGCTGTAGCAATCGTGAAACCAAAACGGGCAAAAGTCACGCCACCGCCCGCAGAAGACGACCCAAAGCAAGCAACGGTCGAGAAACCACAAGTTCCCGCACCCATCGCTTCTACCCAACCGGAGGAGACAAACCCGGACCAAGACGTAGATCCAGAGACCAAAGTGATCGAGGAGTCTGCGACAGCCGAGTAAGCACACTCGCGCAAACAATCAGAACTACGAGATGGCTTGATTTCCGAAAGGAATACATAGGCAGCTCGCCTAAAGACGAGTTCAGCTATCCCCACTTCCAAAATGGGGGGGGGGGAGTGGGTGAGTATACGAGTATTCGTATACTCCCAATTTTTTTTAAAAAAAAATTCGCTTTGTAATCGAAAATTTTTCGAAATTTTTAATAAAGAAAAATTTAGAATATCTCCGCTACTATCGAAAACGCAAAAAAAAATCCAAACATCCGGAAAATCGCTTCCGCAGTAACAACTATTTAATCATTTTTATAAAACTTGCATATCAAAATATTTTTGGAAAGAACTGGCGAGACGTCGCCTAAACTCTAAAGAAAAATATTTCCCCAAGTCCGTCCGCGACTATAAAAACACGAACGCTTGGCGATTGGCCCTGTCGAGCACACTAGCCGTCCTAAACAAACGCATCGACCTATCGATCCGCATACATCCGACTAGGATAAAATAGCGCGCTATAAAAGAAATCCAAATTTTTGGTCAGCACTTCCGGGCAACTTAGAAATTGTTCCCGGTGAGATGCTCGATTCCAACCATACGAATCGTATAAGCCGAGAACCTATCGCGGATTCTAAATCGGTATGCAGTCAGGTTAAAATCGCAACGGGCAAAACGAAAGCCGACTAGTCATCGCATAGCCTCAATCCGAAAGTAAACCTAGGTCTTGCCCTAAACCCAGCACACTGGTCGCTAACGTCTCAAGGCATGAATCGAGATCCTAAAGGCATGTCTCTTCGCCCACATCTAAACACTCGCGAAAATCGAAACCTCCCGAGCTAACGAATCGGACGATTTACACCAAAGAGTTAGATACGAGATGACAACTCGTATTCTTCCCTCTACATCTAAAACAACACACGAATTTCGTACTTAGAAAATATTTTCTTATTAGAAAGCCTTCAAGTACACACCGCCCAGAGGTAGGGATTCAAAGCCACCAACGGCCAGTCCCGGAAAAACAACGATGAAATCGAAAAACAAATAACATCACACATTGAAGTCATCAAACGCGGACTGATCGACTTCACCATCCACATCCGGTATCCCAGGTCCAACTTCGACTGAATCCGGCGACACCACAATGGGATTCCACTGATCCCACATGCGCGCCCTAAGGTCGAAAAGTTCGGGCTGCATATCTCTTTCCCGATCCAAGTATCCCCGCCGCACGGGGAATTCCTCAGAAAACGAATACCCTTCATTCTGAGTTAAGGATAACCCACGAACGATCCCGTGACATTCACGATAATCACCGTGCGCCTGTTGAACAACTTCGGCATCCGAACAACCAGTTGAAAATCGCTCACATTGAGCCTTCATCTCTTCGGCAACCTCTCGTTTGCCCGCACGACGAATCCTTTGGTCAGAAAGCTCCTTGGCACAACGAGATCTAGCCGCACACTCATCCCTCACGTGAGCAACCTCCCTCACAACCACGTCTTCGGCTCGGTTGGCCTCGACCTCTGCCCGAAGACGAGCAACTTCTTTTTCAGCCATGTTCGCTCGAAACTCGGCAAGGCGAGCTTCAGTAGTACGGCTATCTAGGGCCCGGCTCATGACAAGGAAACCCTACCAAAGAAAGAATTAAGCGACATCATCCAATGATAAAATCGCTCGAAAAAGCAAATAATAAACACACGTACCTCCTTAGCTTTCTCAGACCCCCTAGTAAACTCCGGGACTTGATCATGGTCAACGTCCGGAAAATGGGAGGTCGATGATCCGCCCGCTTTCATCCAGACACCTTCTTCCGTTTGACTATCAAGGAAGTCCTTGAGAATATTGTCAGGAGAGACCACACGTTCAGAATCGTCATCTTCGACAACCAGATTTCTATCCCTTCGAAAGCTTGACTTACCACTCCTCATCGAGGGAACATACAGAATAAACTCCCCGATAAACGGATCCTCTTTATAAATCGGAGAATCCTCAAAGATTCGAGATCGGAAGAGGGCAACCGCTTGGTGGACGCGTTGTGGAGAAAAACTGCACCAGCCAACTTCACCACGTTTGAGAGCAGTGGTGATGTTCGGGAGATCCACAGGATACGGAGGCAAAGGGTTGGTCACTGCAGTAAAACAGAAACGGATAAAAAAAAAACAACAAGAGGAAGAAGATTCGTATGAACTGGAATCACATACCTTTCCAACCCCACACGGTCGTAAAAAGCGGAATGCAATCCTCCTCAACTGACGCACTGTCAATACGAACATAGAAGAAATTTTTCTTCCAAGAAGGAGAGATCGTTGAGCAGCCCGTAACAATTTCGTCACGAGGGCATAGAGTGATCCTCTGTGACTGCCCCGTGGGCTTCAATAGACCCTCAAGATGATCGACGCTATGGGTAATTCCCTGCTCATAACTCAGCGTCAAGAGACCAATGAGTTGCTTTAAACCGGGGGGAGTCAGCTGACTGATCGATAGCCCCAGCCTGCGAAGGTAACGAACAATGATCCTCGGGATCGGAAACCATAAATGGCATTGTTGCAAGAAAATGTTCTAACATGTGAAAAAACCTTCGGGCGCATCCTTGTCGCCCTCCCCGGCGAGTGGGAGACGAAACTCGACTGCCTCTGGAACTCGGCAAAATTCGCGCATGTAATCGATACTGTTAAAAGGAGCCGAGTTCGGATATCCGGAAACTTGATCGACGCCCGACAAAGCTGGAACCCAAGTCCCATGCCTAGCAGACCTCGACTCATCTCCTAACGCCCAAACAGCCGCATGGTCCGTCGGATCGATTAACGGAGACGAATACTCTTCTTTCGGAGCTGAAACTGGTGGCTGCGAGCTCGTTCCCTCAGAATTGCGAGAATTGGAGCTAGTTGAGGAACGAGTCCTTCTTCCTGAAAACATGCTTGATGATCCTGGGAGAAATAAACTCAAAGAAAGTAGAAAGAAAAATTTCTAGGATAAGTTGTAGAGGAAGAGGTAAAGAATTCAAAATTTTACTCCATCTACTTATAAGGAAGAATTTTACTATTCACCCTTGGACTTTTGGCCATTAAAGTTCTGCCTAATTCTACCAAACTCGCCAGACAAACTCAATCCACTTGCGAGAACCCCACGATTCTTATGAGCTGGGGGGCTAACTGTTGGGGTCAAAATCGGTACGATGGAATCAATAGCCAAAATTCTCCGCAAGAATACGAAAGGAATAGTTTTATAAAACCCAAGAAGTTGTTTTATAAAACTCGAAGTCATTTTATAAAACCCAAAGATTGTTTTATAAAACTCGAGAAGCCGTTTTATAAAACTCGAAGATCGTTTTATAAAACTCGAAAATCATTTTATTAAACTCGAGAAGCCGTTTAATAAAACTCGAAGATCGTTTTATAAAACTCAAAGATCGTTTTATAAAACTCGAGAAGCCGTTTTATAAAACTCGAAGATCGTTTTATAAAACTCGAAGATCGTTTTGTAAAACTCGAGAAGCCGTTTTATAAAACTTGAAGATCGTTTTATAAAACTCAAAGATCGTTTTATAGAACTCGAGAAGTCGTTTTATAAAACTCGAAGATCGTTTTATAAAATTCGAGAATCCGTTTTATAAAACTCGAAGGTCGTTTTATAAAACTCGAAGATCGTTTTATAAAACTCGAGAAGCCGTTTTATAAGACTCGAAGATCGTTTTATAAAACTCAAAGATCGTTTTATAAAACTCGAGAAGCCGTTTTATAAAACTCGAAGATCGTTTTATTAAACTCGAGAAGCTGTTTTATAAAATTCGAAGATCGTTTTATAAAACTCGAAGATCGTTTTATAAAACTCGAGAAGCCGTATTATAAAACTCGAAGATCGTTTTATAAAACCCAAAGATCGTTTTATAAAACTCGAGAATCGTTTTATAAAACTCGAGAAATCACCACAGAATGCGAACTAGTCATGGCTAGTTCGCCAGTAGGTGAACTAGAGGCTCCCGACTAGTTCGCCTGCTGGCGAACTAGAAGCTTCCAACTAGTTCGCCTGCTGGCGAACTAAGCCAAGCTGGCTTAGTTCGCCAGCAGGCGAACTAGGCACTCCCCGACTAGTTTGCCTGCTGGCGAATTAAGCCAGCTCGGCTTAGTTCGCCAGTAGGCGAACTAGAGATCTTCCGGATCTCCCGCATCCCGATTCGAACCTTACGTCGTTCGAGACGGTCACATTCTGAACCACGGCCGAAATGTCTCTCGTTTCGTCTCGATCCGACTTATCGTTCGAATTCTACGATAAAAACCGTAAAACTCCGCTTTCTCGAAAAGAACTCGAAGAAATCGTATAAAACGGTAACGGTTAAGCAAGACACCGAACATCGCCTAAACTATACGATTTATCCGAGATTTTTTGTTAAGATCATAAAAACGCGTTTTTAATAAAAAACGTCGAGAAAATTGTAAAAACGGCATCGGATCAGGAAACGGTCTCGTATAAAGTCGTAAAACGGTTTTTATCGTAAAACGGCCCGAAAGGTCATAAAACACGATAAAAACCCATCTCATGATATTAACGAAATCAAACCCAAAGATACGATAACAGTTTGATGGTTTACTCACAGACAAAAGGCAAAAGGCAAGTTTGAAGATAAATAGAAGATTTCCGCGGAAGAAAAGGAAGGATCGACTGAAATGGAAACTTCCCAATATATTCGGTTTCGGGCGAAATGGAAAGACTAAAACCGCCTAAGGAGGAGTATATAATCAGGAAGCATAGGGCAGAAGCAGACACACGACTTTCAGAGCTCTCACCACCAATATTAGCATTTAGGAATATTTATGTTTTCTGTTATCGAGCTGCGTCTCAACTAGTGTTTTTCGTTCTTAGGCTTTTCGGCTATTCTTTTTGTACCAGTTCTTACGCAGATTCGGAATAAGAACCTCTTTGCTCTCAATTTCATTTATTCTCTTTTAAATTCTAAGTTTATCGTTTTCTTAATCTTCGTTGTGCGGTTCTGCAGATAGCCGGTTCCTCTGGAAACTTAGGGTTTTCCCGAAGTTTCCTTTTTTACGATTTATTGACAGTAGGTGGATTTCGGTTCCCACAATGCCGGTCTTTGCCAGCCCTTCGTCGAAAGCCTTACCGGGCCGGCGTTGACGTGGTTTTCCTGACTAACGGAGAACTCCATCGGCAGTTTCCATGACTTATCTTCGGCTTTCCTAAAGCACTACATCATGTTCACCCGTCAGGGAGCCAATGCCTCCGACCTCTGGAAGATGTCGCAAACTTCCGCCCAGAGCCTCAAGGAATTCATGGGAAATTTCAAAACTTTGGCCTCCAAAGTAAACGTCCCGGACAGCATGGCCGTCGAAGCACTTCAGAACACACTATACGTACATTCACCGTTCCGACAAGATCTCTACCGAATTCCGACCGCCTCACTGGAGGACGCTATCCCCCGATCACACAATTTCATTCGTATGGAAGAAGATACTCGGCAATACTTAACAAGCGCAATTCGGATAAATCGGGGACGACAAAGAATCACGCTCCCGACAAGATACGCGCCAAGAACATCGTCATCATTCCACAGGGAATTGCAACGACCGTAAGAAGGGGTACATTTACCACGTGGATGGAGACGAATCTCCCCCGTCCACTGTTGTAGTTTGGGGAAAAGGATGGAACCATTATTATCGCGAAGACGACGGCGCTAAGTCACCATCTGGGTCTAGGTCCCCACGCAAAAACGAAACGAACAAATTCTGCAAATATCCGAACACCAAGAGTCATGATACCAAAGATTGCAGACATCTAGGCGAGCACCTCATTGCAAAGTACGCAGCTGGGCAGATAGATGCCGAGCCTCCAAAGCCGAGGACTAACGCCAATAAGAGCTGGAGAAAAAACAAGGACAAGAAATCCAAAAAAAAACAAACGACAAACCCCGTCGTGAGGGAGAAGCTCGCCCGTGCGCGTAGACGACAAAAACGCTGCAGGTCATCCTCGAGATGAGCAGGAGGCCGACGCGGAACAACCCAAGAATAGGAAACGGATCCAAGTCATCCTCTCCCAAAGGGAACTATCCTCGGACGATGACACCGGATCTTCCGATCTCCGAGCATATATCAATGCCCGTCGTAAGGGGACACACTCTACCAACCTTCGAGATCAGCTCAACACGAAGAAAGCACGAAAGCAGGGCAGCCCAAACATTACCTCGGCTGACGTTCCTCTACCAACCTCCTGAGTAGTGATACTAGCCAGTTCTGGAATATAATGATCGTTCTCCCAATCATCTACGTGAAAGTCGCCGTCTGGAAACTCCTCTTCCATCTCATGGAATAGCCTTTCGATCGATGACCAGGTATGCTCGTCGATCGACTCTGGTTGACTGGTATCGGTCGATGGTAAAAGACTTCCGTCGGTCGATACGTCTAGATCTGTCTGGTACTCGGCCATTGAATCATACTCGTGGGCACAAAAACAAGTTGCTACGAGTGCTGGGCTCTCTGTCCTTGGAATCTTGATGACTTGAACATGATTGTAGTGGATGGTAGGGTCAATTAGGGTTAGGCAGAGCTTATTGGATTTCAGGTCACAAACAGCTCCAACTGTTGCCAAGAAAGCCCTTCCAAGTAGTAGAGATGTCTTGAAGTTGAGCTTGTTCTCCAGGACGTCGAAGTCTGTAGGAATTAGGGCATCTCCAATCTGTACCTCAAGATTTCAAACTATGCCTCCAGAGTTCTGCTGAAGAACAATCCACGAAGTTAAAAGATTCTTCAGTAGGCTCTATCTTCAGACCTAGATGGTCTGCCATGATCTTGGGTAAGATGCTAACTCCAGATCCTGTGTCGCAGAGAGCACGAGGGAACTCAACACCTCTTATTGAACATGGTATTGTGAACTTCCCTGGATCGCTCTTCTTCTCCAGTGTGATCTTCTTCTTTAGATTGTCTCTGACTTGGTGAAATATTCTCTTGATGTCTTCTTCTGTCTCCTTGGTTTCTCTGAAAAACATCCATAATCTGTGTGAAAAGTAGGCTTCTTCAAAGGGTTTCTCTTTAGGAATTCTCAAAACTCTCTTTCTGAAGCTTGACATTTCTTTCTCATTAGCTTCCCTTTTATAAGGCTTCGGGATCTTCTCTTTCCTTTTTCTGAGAACTCTGCCATGATTTTCCTTTTCTATCTCCATGGGCTCAAAGATGTCTGTGGGTCTCTTCATGATGGCGGCGGGAAGGTTACTGGGAGTTCTAGACTTCTCCCGGAGTGCATCAAGTCCTGCAACGTCTATCTTTGGAAGTTGCACTCGACGTTGGGGTACTGTGTATCGGGCGACAATGACTGGAATGGGTCGGTTCATATCACCGTCGTAATGTCCATCGATTGGAGAGTCATCATGTCGATCGATGTCATGTGAATCGACTTTGATAGGGACGGGCGGATGTGGGTGTCGTGCTGCGAAGGCTTCGTGTGACATAATCTTGACGGCACTGCACTCGTAAGAGAATTCGTCTAAGTCCATCGATCGACATTCTTTAAAGTCTATCAATCGCTGTACTCTGGAAGGTATCGGTCGATGTTCAGGGGATGATATCGATCGATAGTAGTCGAATTCAAAGTCTGGCTCACTGTCATCTTCAAAATCTTGCAGCTTTTGCCAAAAGTCATCATCCAAGATGGCATGCACATCATGGAGAGTAGCAAACTCTCCCATTCCTTTTGCTAAAATTTCATGCTTCTTTAGTGCTTCTCCTGTCTGAACCACTTGAGTCTCCAAATTCTTCACATAGGTGCTTAAGCTATCAAGCTTGGTGTTGAGGTTGGTGTAGACAGAGTCGATCTTTTCATTTTAGTCCATCTGAAGTTTCTGCTGACTCTCAAGAACTTTGTCTAGCATCTCTTCTAGCTTACTGTCTTGGGTGGGTAGGGGTGGATTTGTATAGAATGAGTTTCCATAACTCATGTTGTTGTTGAGGTTGCTGCTGCAGTAGTTGGTAGGCTTCTGTGAACTCTGGTTGAAGTTGTTTTTCTGTCCTGCGAAGTTTATGTATCCTTCTTGGTTACCGGACCTCTGAAATCCAGCTCCACTGATCCAGTTCACATCTTCTTCTGTGTATTCCTCTTCAGCTGCAGTTTCTGCATCCTCCACTGAGCAAATCTGCTTGTTAGTAACTTCTGAGCATTATCCAGCTGTGCTTGCACTTCATTGATATGTTCCTTCCCAAGGAATGATGTAGCTTTTATCTTCACGATGTTCTTTGTGATGTTGCTTGAAGCTAGGTTATCAATCAACTTCACAGCTTCTTGCAGATTCCTGGTGGTGAAATTGCCTTCACTAGCTGTGTCAAGAGCCATCTGATACTTCAGAGTGATGCCTATGTAGAAAGTGCAGAGCAGTTGCACTTTGTTGAATCCGTGGTGTGGACAATCTCGCTTGTAGGATTTGAATCTGTTCCATGTGTCTTTAAATGATTCTCCAGGATCCTGAGTGAATGTAGCAATCTTCCTCCTACATTCTTCAGCGCGTGAGTCATCAAAGAAGTTACACAGGAATGCATTTTTGATGTCGCTCCAAGTTATGAGAGAACCTGGTGGTAGTTGTCTCAGCCATTGCAAAGCTTCTCCAGATAGAGAGTATTTGAAAAGCTTGCAGAGAAGATAGTCTTGAGGGACTCCATTGGATTTTATGACAGTTATGAGATCCTCGAACCTCTCCAGATGGTTCATAAGATGCTCATGGGAAAACCCACAGAAGGGTATTTGTCCTACAAGTGTGTAGTACTGCGGCTTGAGCTCCAAATCTCCTCTCTGAATAGCAGGAGGGAGGATGGCTGATCAGTTGGTATAGAACTGATCCGGACGGTTGTAGTCAGCCAAAGTTCTAGCTCTGTTAGCCTCTTCTACAGGTTGAATGAGGTCTGTAGGTCTAGTTTCTTGCTCAAGAATGATCTCCTTCTGAGCATTCAGCTTCTTACCTGCTGCATTACGGAAGTGACCATCTTGATCACGCAGGTCTCCATTCTCATCAGTAGTGAGAATAATAGTGGCTACCATGTCTCGCCGGTAAGTATCGATCGATTTAAGATGAGGTATATCGATCGATGTCGGATGAAATATTTCGGTCGACGAACAGTTGTTGATATCGATCGATGGAAGGGTGCGAGTATCGGTCGACGAAGAAGGTGTCTCGGTCGAATGTGGTAAGCGAGTATCGGTCGATGAACTGTTGTTGATGTCGATCGAAGCGGAATGTAAGTCTCTGCGGATGCTACGTTCCAGACTGTGGGGGTCTTCTGAGTACACAAGTTGGTTGTTCTTGTTGCTTCTAGTACTGCTGGGCATGTATCTGAAAAAGACAAGAAAATTTTTTTGTGTGTCAGAAGATGATTAAGCAGTAACAAGTAGCAGACCTAATCAGATTAAATCTAATGGCGATCTTAGTTCCTCGGCAACGGCGCCAAATTTGATATCACTCAAATTACACTAAGGAGTGAATTACTCTCTCAAATAAGAGGTTCAGTTATAGTACTTAAGGATCGAATCCACAAGGAACTAAGGAAGACAAAAGATATAATCTTAAGTGATTGTGCTAGGTTGATTTAGGTTTAAAAAGTAAATTGCAGTTGGGAGCAATGGTGAGTTGCTCAAGAGAATTGGTTTAGGTTTTAAACAATAAAAGAAAGTAGTTAGATTCAAGGTTGCTATTCAGATAATCAGGATTATAATGCTACAGGTGTCTTTATAAGTTGCTTGCAAGATATTAAAGAACTTCAACTCTCAGATAAATCTATCAGCAATCGTTATTAGACTCGTCCATTGATCTGACTGCCGGCAATATCGACCGATGGTTTGACAGCGGTACCGGACGATATAGGTAGCCGTCGATCGATTACTCTATAGGAGTATCGATCAATATAGCTTCAGATCGAATTGAATATGTGTTCACCAAGATCGTAGACCAGCTCTCGCACGTCCCAAGAGGACCTCAGCTTATACTAGATGATTTCAGGATGATGATTAACAAGTTAAATCATTCCATGATCATACTCTAGTTAGCTATTCTAGAGTAAGCATTAGGGTTCACTAGGATAATGAATATCACAGCTCAACAATCCATAGTTGGGGTTAATCCCTCATAACTATTTGAACCCCAAATCTAACAAGTGAATCTACTCAGACATGGCTAAGTGATTCACAGCATCAAGGTAATAATAGAAATTCATAAGATTAGCATATTGAACTCTTGGTTCTTTTGAACAACAAATCTCTTTGTGTGTTCTTCTAAATCTAGAATTCTATAACCTTTTATGAAAATGAGAACAAGATGAAAAGAATACTTTTATAAATTAAAGAACTAAGAACATGAAAAGCATGCAAAGCTCAAGAAGTACAAAAAGCATGTAAAGGTATAAAAAGTATGGATAGCCAAAACACATAGGCATAACTATAAATATGAGTTCCATTAGGTTAAAAACTCGTCAGGAGCAATCTTTTAATATTGAGAGAACTTGGGATTCAAGTCGGCCAAATCAAATTTGTTCTTCACACTTCATATCGATCGATGGTACATGGCGTACATTGATCGATGGAGTATCTCAATTCGTCATCTTCTATGGAAGCATCGTCGATCAATTACACATGATGTGTATCGATCGATATGTATCTCTGGATATCGACCTTATTGTCTTATCTTTATAATCATCTCGGGAAAACTCTCCTTTAAACTTTATAAGGGCACCTAAATCATCACTTTACTCCAAAATGCTCCTGAACCTGAAAACATACCTAATAGACTCCAAAACATATATATATATTGTAAAATTATATAAATACCATGGTTAAAAGTGGGTCAAAACCATGGTAGATCAGGATCCATGTTTCCCTTAGCGCGACTCTGGATTCTGAACGACGATCGCCTGGCCAATTGTCTGTCTGACCTAGCAGAAGAAGGGGGGTCGTTAGAAGGTCCCGCAGTATCCTTAAGCCTAACCGAGCGGCGTGCAATTGCCGGAGCCTGACTAGTCCCGTCGGGCAGTAAAAAAGTAGCTCAAATTTGCTCGCCGTTAAAACATAATCCGGGTGATCTCGTTGTAGCATCTTTAATAAACCTCGGATCTCATCCGATATCAGAGAAGTCCCGGAATGCACTAGAAAGCCCAAAAAAAACAGCATTCAGATTTTAAGGGATCAAAAGAAATATTAGCGATGAGAAATCGAAACTACCCTATATCGTCGGACCAACGCCGAGAAATCCTCTCAAAGTTATCGACGAACGATCGACCTTAAAGACAAAGAGCGTCTCTTTCCAATTCTCGTCGCGATATTGAATTCTCTGGATAACGTGACGTCCAACACGCGGTGACATAAGAAAAGTCCCCTGGACTTTTGTTGTTCCTCTTCAACAAACACAAGTGACGAAGCTCCTCCAAAACGAAGCGTAAGCCCTCCTCACGAGCTCTTACCACGAGTGCTAAGAGGTGCCTCAAGAAATTCAGACACATCTGAGTAAGAGATATGCCCAATACGGCTGTGATTTCAAGAATTGGGTCAGGAATCGGAAAGAATAAGCCACACGATTCGAAGAATGTGCGATATGCTCCGCAAAACCCCTCTTGAACGGACTTAGGGGTCTCAAGCGTAGTAGCTAACTCGAGCGGGATGCTCCGATCATTTGGGTTCATTTGAAACAGAATAAACACTAAAAATACTATGTTTCTGTAGGGAGGTGTTCTTGTCATTCATGGTGAAAGTCTCGGTAAGGAGAATGATAATGGTTACTTTTGGGTTCAATGATTCATTCATGGAGAAAGTCTCGGTAAGGAGAACGATAATGGTTACTTTTGGGTTCAATGATATAGGAGGATCTAGAAAGATCCAAGATATTGTAAAATTTTGAAAAGACATTGTAGAGATTTGTGTATATCTTTATATGATTTGATAGGATTCTTTACTTGGTAATTAGGTTAAACATAAGTTCTATATGAACGTTTGTATCTCAACCTTTATGGTTATGAGAGTAAACAATTCTTCCCATCTATCTCTTATCTACTTTTAAATGTTCATGGTATGTGGAGGCATTATGAGTTTGACGAAATGTCTCATAAGAATTAAGAAATACCAAGGAGTTGAAGAAAAAGAGTACGAGTTTGGTATGGAGATTGGAGGCTCACACAGACAGTAAAATGCGCACCATAGTTTGCCAGAAAGTACTGTAAAACATGGATTCGAAGTGAGAACTAGAGATGATAAGCTTTGGTCTACGTTTTCTTTAATGTTCATGATGCAAGAAAACCCATCTCCATCAGAATAAATGTAGCGAAAATAAAACATTTTCATTCCGTCTATGACTTTCATACAAGAACAACTCGAGTTTTTATCGATCAAACTCTATATAACATATTTTAAAAATATAAAAATTTATGACCTGCCGGAATTGAACCAGCGACCTAAAGATTTGCTGTCACTGACTACAGTCATCCGCTCTACCAACTGAGCTAAGGTCGGCTGTTATTTTAGAGTGTCACCTGTATATATATATTCTTGCATCTACTCTAGATCATTATACGTTCCCACAACTTTATGCAGCTGACTCGTTGATTTATGAGTTTCTGCATAAAAAATAATTATGCGTTACTTGTTTCAGGTCGGATACATTTTTATAATAGTGATTCTATTTTCTTTGGTGGGATCCTTGGACACCTTGTGGCCCTCTTTACCTACTCTTTGGCTCGGATTCTCCTGGAAGGCTTGGTATTCCTTTGTTCTCCACTGTGGCCGATATTTGTACACTGACGGTGGATGGTTAGGTCTGAAAAACAGGTTGTTTTTTTTACTCCTACACAACTCTCTCTCTCTCTCTCTCTCTCTCTCTCTCTCTCTCTCTCTCTCTCTCTCTCTCTCTCTCTCTCTCTCTCTCTCTCTCTCTCTNTTTTTCTCTCTCTTTCTCTCTCTCTCTCTCTCTCTCTCTCTCTCTCTCTCTCTCTCTCTCTCTCTCTCTCTCTCTCTCTCTCTATTAGTATTATTCTCATACTGTTATAAATAAATATTTCTTGGGTTTATTATTTTCTATACAATGCAAAACTAAACTTTATCATGTGTCAAAACCTTGATCCTACTGTAGATTAGGGTTCCGAAAAGTGTACGTATAAAAAGAAGTGAGAATGGTGTTTGTAACTTCTATAACAAACATTTTAGGTATTAGAAAGAGAGAATGTTATTATCTTTGTTGAGCTAAGCATGTACTTGCCACACACACACAAAAATTACAAAGAAGAATGAATATTAGAAATCAAAAACTACAAAGAATAATGAAGATTAGAAATCAAAAATTACAAAGAATAATGAAGATTATAAATCATCATTACAATTTTTTTTTTCTATCAACTATCGATGCGTTGGGATATATATGCATGAATGAAATCAATTAAATTCATCAATCAAAGGAACTTTTAAAAATAATATATGTTAGAGAGAGGCGTTTGATTTGGAATAAATTAAAGTTCTTCCAACGCCTTAACATCTTCATGTTCATCCTCTAACTCCACCAACCTCTCAACGATAACATCAGATGCAATCTTGACAACCTCCGATAAATTCCTAAAGTGCACCAAAAGAGAGAAAAAGTGTGAGTTAAATCAGAAGTTTTATAGAACATTTGTTTATATAGAATGTAAACTCAAAATTACCCTTTACAGGAATCGAACGTAAGCCCAACTGTATCTTTAGCTTCTTGAAGAGCCCATCTAAACCGTTGTATTTCACTATCAGAACATGTCACCTTTTCGATCATAACATCGAGTTGTGAAGGTTTGATGTCGAAAAATATCGGTATCACCCTTTTATTGGACTCCATTATAAGAGCAAGCTCGTGCAAACAGAAATAGGAATCGCAATAGTTGGGAGAAAATACGGTTATAGCAACTTTAGAAGTGAAAATGGCGCGGTTGATGTGATCAAAAAGCTTATCTCCAGGCTTCATGTTCTTGCTATCCAAGAATGGACGTATGTTACGGGCATTGAGATTGTCGTAAAGCAACGTTGCAATGTTTCTCTTTGTGTCGGATCCTCTGTGGTTGATGAACACATCATACAAAGCTTTTGGTTTGGTTGATGATGAGGAAGAGAGAAGATCGAGGAATGGTGTGTTGTTTAGTTGAATGGACGATTTGGATTTCTTTATGAAGTCAAAAACCTTAGAGATCATGATTTTTTTTACGTGTGATGAAATTAGACAAGATCGCTTTTTACTGAATTTTTAGACAAGATCGCTGGGATGATGAATAGGGGCTTTGTGCTGTGTGTAGGTAGGTGTAGTTATGTATTTATATATATGTGGCTGGAAAGATAACTGTCGTGATTTAATGGGCTTGAATAGGAGTAGCCGAGTAGAGAAGTGGTGAATTTTGAACAGCACAAGATGAATGTTTACTAGACGTTGACCGCGTCAGGAGAATTGTTCTGACTAGTAGACTATAAATCAGTTCTGAAATGAAATATATCATAAACTATGTATAATTTATAATTTCCATGTCCGAGTATATCATCATAATAGGTTGTGTTCATTTTCATACACAAACTAGTTTATTTTAATAAAAATATTTATAAGTTTCAAAATTTAAAAAAAGCTTTAAAGTTCACGAAATATTTAAAAAATAATAATTTTAATTTGTAACAATAGTTTATAATTTCTCATGTGCGAACATATCATCATCACTATAAAGTGTACAAACATTATGTTACGTGACCCACTACGTCCTCTCAATAAAATTTTGTCGTATAAAAATTAAATGGTTAGAATGTAGTTAAATAAACTCTTATCTCTTGACAATTTTTTATTTTCAAAATAAATCATTAACCAATTAATTATTAAGTTATAAATAAGTTATTTACATTTTTGAAAAATTTAGATAATATTTTGATCAATCATAAAATTCTAAAACACTTTTTCGTGTGGCAATATTATAATGAGATAATAGGAAACTTAATTCAATTTTTAACAGAAAAAGACGTAATATATATATATATATAATTAAATAATTCAAAATAAAAACTATAATGTATATGATTTGTATTTTGTAGAGTATTCGATAATTTAACGTCTATATTGTGTATGGTAACATAATAATTAATAAGTTGATATGGAATCATAAGTGAAATCATGTCTGAATGTAAGCTATAAAAAAGAGTTAGAATACTTGTCACACAAAAAAAAAAGAAAAACAAGAAATGTTGGGTAAAAAAAAAAAAGGGTGAAGAACCAGAAATGTTGGATAACACCAACGTTGAGTTGGCCTAGTAATAAAGGGGTTGCGACTGTAACTTCTGCCACTTAAATTTAATTCACGTTGAAATGGATTATTTACAATGTTTGGATTCTTGGTAAAGAGGTGAAACAACTTTTTTGTACCAAGAAAAAAAATAATAATAATGTTGGGTAACTATTATAGTCGTTGAAACAGGGTTGACCATTTCCCGTCAAAGAAGCTACCAATGTGGTTGAAATTTCGTTTCCTCTTCTACGAGTTAAAAGAGAAAGATCGACATGACCATTTTCTGTTGTTAATTTGTTGTTGTCCCTACATACCAAACAGTATCACACAATATGTCTACTTTTAGAGAGGATACAAATTTAGTTCGGATCTATTAGGACAATTGGAGTCCACTTCAAGATATTCATTTTGTATGGGAGTTTGACTTCAATTCATGCACAAGGTTGAGAAAAGAGCCGATAAATCCTTGTTAAAACAGGAAAAAGGGTTTAAAATAATTGATTGTCGATTATTTACGAAAATAGTTGCTGTACATAGAATTGATATGATTAACTTGATCATATAATTTGGTCCAGTAAAAAATTAACTAGATTTTGACTCGCACAATCGCACGGATATTTGTTTTCACTTTTATATACATAAACTAGATGGTAACCCGCACCATACACAGAATGATAAATTCAGAGAGATTATAATTTTCAATATTTAGATATTAAAAATATAAAATTCAGACTCACAAATAATACATGTTATATAATGAAAGATGTAACAAAATTGTGCAGGTGTATATAAGATAAGCTTCGACTTTTAAAAAAAAAATTGTGTTATTAGTTAAGTCTATTTAAAGTATAGTTTGTGAAAGAAAATCTATAAACGTGAGCATATACTTGTATAAAATTAGTTATGAATTTAAGATAAAACAAAACATAGACAATATAATTATTTCTCTCATAATAAATTATGAATATAAGATAAAATGAAACATAGATATTAAAATAATAAAATATAAAAAGAGCTGATATAAAAAACAATTCAAAAAAGAAAAATCCATCAATGTTAGTCACATTCGCCAATCGACCTTATGATGATAAATAAACAATGTTAGAATTTATTAAGAGAATACCAGCTCCAAGTTTTTTTTATCTAAAATTAGACTTCTTTTATTTCAAATCATAGATGAACTTCATGCCACTCATTTTCTTTGCTAATTTTAAAACGTGTTGGTTGTGATACCATAAACATTAGTTTAGTATGATATATATAGTCATAACTGATAGGGTTGACGAATATTTCATCGCGAAAATACAATCCTAAAAATCCCTAATTTTCGTGTATAATTTATGTTTTTGGAAATATATTAAATGATACAATCTTAAAAATTGCTATATTTTTCTCTATGACTAATAACTTTTCGTATTATATGCAAAGAAATACAATATAAGAAATGACATTAACTATGATATTTGGCTATAACTTTAACTGGATCAAATATTTATGGAAACAATATTAAATAATTTTTCATTTTGAAAAGTATTATATGCGAGGAATAAAATATAAGAAATAATATTATTTAACGTTAATTTAATTCCGCGCAATATTATTATTTGACGTTGTCAACATTTATGTTGATTCCTTAATTAAAAAGTCAAAGAATTGCATGAAATTTAATAATGACTTCCTTCTAAAATTCAACAAATTATATATGTTTATATAATATTGTCCTGACCAAAACCCAATTAACGTTAATATTATATATATGTTTAGACATAATTTTATACAATGTAACATATCAAAACATCTTAAAGATATGGCCTGTTTATATTTTGAAAACTAAATATAATTACAATTTTTGTGTATTCGTAAGATTAATTATAGGAAAGTGACGATCGTGAATATATTTCCTAGTTAATGTGTTGCTAACAATGTGTGGCGATATATTCTTCGATCGAACACCGTTCAAAAACTAAATTAATGTGACAATAAATCTGGCGGTATTCATATAGAAACAAAATTTAGGGAAGCTTTTAATTTTCCTCTTGACCAGCAAAATCTGTATTATTAGCAAATTACCGAAACTACGGCATACACACAAAATGTTTCATACAATACAATTAATGTTACATAAAATTGTTTATTTAACCATTCAAAATTGCATATATATATATATATATATACAACCCATTTAGAGTGTATGTGTGTGACCCACCTTCGGGTGAGCATGACGATAAGTGTATGTGTGTGACCCATCTTCGGCTGAGCATGACGATAATAATTTATTAGACCATGTATACTAATACTATAAGTAAGATATCAAAACATAATCAGACAAAAATATATTTTAACTCTATAATAATCCACAATATTTATATGGGAAAAGGCAAAGAAAAAAGGTTTATCTATAGGAAAATTAATAGTTACGTACAAAATATCATTGATATTGAAAATATAATTTTAAGCCATATAATAAACCTCTTACATCTAAATAGTATGATCCGGCTTAATAAACCATAATGACTCAAACATCAACAAAGAAATAAAATTTGATCTATTTATAAAAATAATATTGGTACAAAGAAATAAAATTTGATAGACTCCTAAAACATGATCATACAAAAAGTACAATTCGACTCAATAATCCATAATGTTTGAAATCAAGTAATAGAACAAAATATATTCGGAAAGTGGTTGGAATATTTTGAATATTCTTCATATTTATAATTAAATGTTTGATACATAATCAATTACATTCAATTATTTAACACATAATATATATTCAATGGCAAAATATTGTAAATACTCTAGTAATTTAAGTCCATTTCTATAAAAGAGCTAAAAATGCTTGTGAGGCTGCCACCTAAGTAATGGCAATTTTGTGAAGGGGGTTTTGCAAAACCAACCCAAAAATTCAAGTAAAACAAAAAACCAACCTCTTTTTTCTTTGTCATTACTATTCACTCTTAAAAAACCTAAACTCTCCTCATATTTCCACCTATTTACCAAATTGCCATTATTTTTAAATCTGATTTTATTTTCGAAAATTATAAAAAAACCTATTACACCCTAAACATTTCTCCTTATTTACCATAATGTCATTGTCATCAATATTTGCATCCACCCAAAACCACCATTCATGAGCTCTTTAAGCTTGTGTTTATGAAATTTCAACCACTTATTTCACTTTCTAAACAAACAATACTTCATTTCCTCTCATTTCCTCTCTATTTTCATCTAAACAATCCTCATAACTCTCATTTTCATAAACACAAACTTCATAGTTTCGATTTTATCCACAAGTGGATCGTAAAGGTTGCTTCTTTTTCTCATATTTGGATTCTGGACGGTGGAAAAGCTTGGAAACAAGCTTTAAACCGGTGTCAAGGTAACTCTTTACATGATTTTCGTCATATCTCTGATATGTATCGCGAACGTAGACTGTATTATATGTCTACACATACGTGTAGACTTACGATGCAGTCTACACTTCAATGCACAAGTTACTTTTGTAATTGACCAAAATAATTTTTTTTGTAATGTAGACCTACAAGTACGTCAACATCTTTACCTTTGAAACCAAAAACAAAAAAATTGGTAGACTTACTAAGAAATCTACATAAAACAGGTTAGATTTGCATTTGACCAAAATTTTGACTTACCATAGTAGACTTTCGTGGAGGTCTACACTTTGTAGACTGNAGGTTAGATTTGCATTTGACCAAAATTTTGACTTACCATAGTAGACTTTCGTGGAGGTCTACACTTTGTAGACTGCTAGGTAAGTCTACGGAAGGTTAGTTTTGCATTTGACCAAAACTTTGACTTCGTTGAATAGGTTTCTTTTGTATTTGACTAAAACTTACTTTACGTGTAGACTTCATATGCAGTCTACAAAACTTAGAAAAAAACTTACTTTACGTGTAGACTTCATATGCAGTCTACAAAACTTAGAATAAAAAGTAGACTGCATAAGAAGTCTACTATTTTATGTTGGTCAATTGCAAAACTAACCTGTCGGGTTATAATGTAGACTTTTACTGCAGTCTATAGTTACGTAGACATTTAGTTTTGTCTACTCGTAGAAAGTCAACTTTAGTCAATTGCAAAACTAACCTCTTTCAAACAAATTTAAAAATGTAGACTGCATAATAGGTCTACTTCTAAAAGTCAAACTCTGAACGAATTCTAGTCAATTGCAAAACTAACCTTTTTAAAAATGTAGACTAAAAAGTAAGTCTACTCGTATAAAATCACATCTTTTTTTCAAATACAGAAAGTAACCTGTGAATTTGGCAATTGCAGAAACCAACCTAAACGTAGACCTAATTTTCAGTCTACAAACCGTAAACTGAATAAAACGTCTACACGTCTGTAGACTGAATATGTAGTCTACCTAGAAAAATCTATCAAAAGTGGATTTGTGTATTATTCATTAAGTTTTTTCAAAAAAATTTTTTTTTTGAAAGTGTGTGTTAGTTAATCAGAAGAGTCTTGAATGATTTTCAGAAGATAATCTGTTATAATTAGGAAGTTATCAAATTTTTTGTTTGTCTATGTTGTTAGCTTAAAATTTGTAGACGTACTTGTAAGTCTATGATATAATTTTTGGTTTGACTATATTGTTTGTTAATAATTGTAGATGTACTTGTAAGTCTATTTTATAATTTTATCAAACATGAAATTTTTGTTTGCTAATTATGTAAACCGTATTTTTTTTTTTGCAGGAGATGGCTCAATTACTCGTTGTATACAGAGAATGGGTGGTGAAAAACTCTAGATATGTTAGTGTTCTGTGTCGAACTTATGAGTTTTCTTATTTCTATGGATTTTCTATTATGTATTAGTGTCTCATTGCTTTGAGTTGTCTTCTATTGGATTTGTAAGTCTTTAGTCTGTGTTGAACTTATAAACTATATTGTTGCTTTGGATGTTGTCTAATGTGATAAACTTATGTTATATTTTCTCTGTTAAGTAGACATTTTTGTAAGTCTACAAAAAAAAGACTAATAAGTATCAAGAATGGTCTGTCAAGTAGACAGATATACTTGACTCTATACTTGACAAGAAGCAGTGGGATAACCAATAAAAACTTTTTAGAAGAGCATGATTATCCCACAACCCCATTTTGGATCTTTTAAACAAAATTGAAGTTTCAAACAAAATTGAAGTTCCATCTTCTTCACTGCTCCCCATATTCATCTTCTCACTCCAAGCTTTGCAATCTCCCTTGGTATCCCATGTCTTCATGGTGAAACAAAATCACTTCACAGGCACTTGTTACTCCATTGTCTCTTCTTGATTCCACTGCATAAAGTGATATATAACATCATTAAGCTATGCTATAATGTGGATCACAAACATTAAAACTTAATCAGTAATCAAGACTCTTGAGTTGACCAAGCGACAGATGGGTGAGATAAAAAAGAACTTACAAGAAGTGTCTAGACATGTGAAAGGCTTGTCTTCTTTAACAGTAACAAGCTTGCTTACTCCAAAATCTGCAACTTTCAAATGCCCTGAATCATCTCTCAATATGTTTCTGCAAATATATAATTTTACCACTGTCAAAAAATTAAGAGACAAAACACCTATATTCAGTAACAATCATCATTTGATTGCTTTGAGCTGCCACTAGCATTAACCTCCATGAATGATCCTGCACAAAAAGAAAATGGCTTAAGATTGTACAATGGAAACTAACTCATCAACATCAAAGAATACTTTGGGGTTTATGAATGGTGGACTTTGCAGACACATGTTTGGTCTATTAGAAATCCCTAGAGGATCTACTTGAGACTTCTGCCATGTTAACAGATACATGCGCTGAAACATAGCCAGTTCCTTAAATATTTCTTAAGTGTTTGTTATTTACTGCATCAGGTAAGAAAAATTACTGGATCAATAGCAATATGTTTTACCTGTGCACCCTTTCGAAAATCCTTCTTGGGAATTTCAGGCAGCATGTGATTCATATGCCTGCCTGATCCATGTTGACCTGTATCGTCAAAGCTGAAGAGTAGAAGGGAATCATACACATATGTAAACAACATACAGAGGTTTGGAAGAAGAGTGAGAGGTTAATACCAGTCAACATACCAGCAATTTGTTTTACTCTCTGACAGGTGATGATCTTGAACTCCTTCTCATTGATAACCAGCAAGATTGTAGTCTTCTCCATCTAAGGTTTATGGCATAGAGATATTCTTACCGTTATTGATGATACTATCCTCTAATTTAATTGCATTGTCGACTGATTTAGCTTTCAAGAGCTCAAAGGAGGTATCCTCCTGACCTCTTACATGTGCAATGTTACCATTAAGTCGTGCTCATACTCAATGGAAATAAAAAAATATCAGTGTTCATTATCTACAGAATAACTAAATTGCAGTGGCGCCCTTCTTCTTCTCTGGTGTTCTAGCTGTGCTCATACTCTATGGAAATAAAAAAATATCAGTGTTCATTATCTACAGAATAACTAAATTGCATAAATCAACATACCTGCTCACAAGTGCCTTGAGATCCTGTACTGCCATTTTCTTGATCAGAGCACATATCTGAAAACATGGTTTTTAGCAGAGTTAAGTTCAGAGTCCAATACTATTGCTGTTCCACGTTTCCGTTCATATTTTGAGTCTTCACATGCATTGGAGCCATCTGAAACATACAAATGTCAATAACAATGGCTTATTACAACAAATAGATACAATCAAAACACCAACATAAAGTTCCAGCTAGATTCTTACCGGATGTTTAGCTCCATGCATCTCAAGAATCTTAATTACATCAACATTCTTATTAAATACGCATCTCCAAGTGGCTGTTTTCAACAACAAAAAAAATATTAGATTTCTTCCACTACACAACAAAACTAAAGATCTAAAAAAAAGATTTTTTTGTTTCTTTCTTACAGTGCTTCCCCAACGATCTTTAGGATCAAGTTCAGCTTCCCTATCAGGAAGAACCTCAACAACATCCTTCAAACCCTGGCTAGAGAAGGAGCTTGGCGAGCTGGCTAGAGAAGGAGAGTACCAAAACGATCCTTGACCGTCGATCGTACCATTGTTTCCTGTAATAATATCATCAAGAACTCAACAAAAGCATAGGCCAATATCAAGAACTCAACCAAACAAACTAAGCAATAGTTCATCTAAGATGAAAAAGACATCACCAAACATACACACATAAGTACACAGAACCACCATGTTAAATCATATCAACAAGACAGCACTGTCTGTATAAAAGAAAGATGCAAGGACACTTACGCAAAGGGAGAAGGCTCAACGAAGAGAGCAATTCTCCTAGGCTTGGAGTAGGACTCGGGGTCGAGAAGAGGAGCTTCGATCTCTGATTCCTCACCTTCCCTAACGTCAGTAATAGTCATATCCTCGTTAGACCCAGAAGAATCAGAGAGAGAGAGAGAGAGAGAGAGAGAGAGAGAGGGAGCTTTTTTTTTGTCGCTTTTTTTTTAATAAGGAAGAGTATTTATATGTCAAGTCATTTTTCTGGTTAGGTTAAAACTCTTTGGTTTAATTTTGGTTTGGTTAAAATTATTTTGGTTAAAACTTTAGGTTAGGTAGACTTTCAAAGAAGTCTACTATAATATTTTTCTTTATTTTTAAATAGTTTATAATATATAATCTAAAAAATTTTCTTTTCATTATATATTTAGTAGACTTAGTATATATATTTGGTTAATAAAATTTTAATTCACATTTTAATTCATAAATAAATAAATTTAATTTTAAAATATTTTTTTTTGTAATCATCAATTATAGTATACTAAAAGAGGCGTCTACTATCGAAGTAAACTTTACCGTAAGTATTGGCGCCAATAGAGAAAAATAGGCTCCAAAATTCATTTTCGCTTCCCGCTTAGTTAATCTTAATTTTAAATTTTTTTTTTTTGATAAACACCAATTAATGTAGACTGAAATAGACGTCTACATATAAGTAGACTTTATTGTAAGTCTACTATACCCTAAATATTGGCGCCAATATGAAAAAATAGACTCCAAAATTCATTTTCATTTCCCGCTTAGTTAATTTTAATTTTAAAATAATTTATTTTGGTAAACACAAATTATCGTAGACTGAAATAGACGTCTACATATAAGTAGACTTAACTGTAAGTCTACTATACCCTAAACCAGAAATCTCAAACCCTAAACCCCAAATCTTAAACTCTAAACGTTTGATTGATTATAAAAAAAATCTTAGTCATTGTACCAAATATCATACATACAAAATATAAACTACCCAACATTAAATATGCAATTTTGAATCATTAAAACAAAATAATTCTAAATCTAGAATCTAACCCTAAGAATCTAACTCTAAAAGACATAACATGTTAGAACCTTTGGTTGCTAAACCATAACATTGTCTACCACATAGTTCCCAAACCAATATACATTCTTTTAAATTGTTCAATTATATGAAAATTTAATTTATATACCTCATACTAACCTTTAAATTGATGATTTATTAAAAAAATTACCAAAAACATTTTTTCTACATTTTTAAAATTAAATTATTTGATTAAATTAAAATGTAGACTAAATAATAAGTCTACATTAGTCTACACAGTAGACGTTAATGTAAGTCTACCTAATTGTAGACTTCTTTCTTAAAGTGTAGACCTACGAAGGACAGAATCGTAAAATATATTCCACGTTTTTTGTTTGTTCATAAGGGTTAAATAGTAATTTTAACACCCATTTAGGTTGGGTTTGCAATTGATTGAATATGGGGTACATCTTTAGGGTTAAAATGAATATTTGGGTTGGTTTTGGCAATTCCCCCTTTTATTAATCACACATGAAAACAAGGTTATTTTAAAAGTGTTTATCTTCTAATATATAAGAGATATTTATTTTAGAGTATAAGTGGTATATACTTTTAACGTTAATCACTAACTTAAATGTTTATATAACTATTTCAAACACAATAATTTTATAATTTCCATATTATATTTATCAATTGCTAAAAACCGTATGTATTTGTTACATCTTATTATATATTTATCTTATTGTATTTGCATTTAGTTATTAAAAAAATTAATATATTCATGAGAAAATATATTTGAAAAATATTTTCTATTTAATTTATTGTAAATTCTGACCCTAACTTCAAAACTGTGTTTTCTTTTACCAATATTTTTATGTTTATTCATTTTAGATAATATATTATTGTATATACAAAATTCAAAGATATGTAAAATTTTTAGACATGTATTATATAGTTTGCTAATTTTAAGCCGGTCATCATATTATATTTTTAAAATAAATAGTTTATATTTATTAAAATTTATAAATTTAATATACTTTATCATATTTAATTCAATATAATAATTATCTTATAACATGATGATTATGACTATGAAGTAAATCAAATATGATATAATTTAATTTTTTCATTTTATAAAGATAACATAAAATACATTAACTGATTGTAAAATATTTGTACACATATTTATTAGAATTTTTAAAATTTAATATATAAATATAAATATAAAATGAAAAGATAACATGATTAAAGTAGTTATGAATATTTTATATTATTAGCTTTAATGAAATACATGTTAGTTTATATACATGTATTATATAGTTTGCTAATGTTAACCCGTCTTACTAACATATTAGATTATTTTTTGAACATAAATATTTTATACTTATGAAAATAAAATATATAAATTTATCAATTTAAAACAATTAATTATATTTAGCTTAATATAACAATTTTCTCTTAGTATTATTGCTTATGATTTTATAATATGATATATTTTTTAAAACTTAACTGAATACATTAATGTATATAAGATTTCAAACTAATTTCAAAATTAGTGAAATATATGTAAAGATAATATCAAAACTGAAAATCTTATAAAAAAATTTTAAAATAGATTTTTTAGAATTTAAATAAATATATTTAAAACGAAAATCTATCAAAAGATATTATGATTAAAGTATTTTAGAGATTCTATATATTATTAGTCTTAATGAAATACATATAATAAAAGTTTCTAGTGATGGTCTAATTTACAAAAATCACACATGAATCAAAGTCATGACTTTTGTTTTAATATATAAGATGTTGAGAGTAGACAAACTCAGGACCGTCCTAAGTACAATCGAGGTAAGCAACCGCTTAGGGCATCATGATTTTAAATGATAATTTTAGTTATATATAGGACATGACAAAAAATTTAAATGGATAATACAGACATAAAGTTTTATATTATACTTAAGTCATTAAGAAAAAAAATAAAAGTGTTGGACCGGCATTGCATAACAGATTATTATTAGATACTTATTTACATATTGTACGGTATATATAGAGTACTATAGTTGAATTTACCATCCAACCTATATAAATTAAAAAGATTTCTCGTTAATAATTTGGAATTTACCAATTTATTTTTTCTTGTCATTTATAGTTATGTTGGAGAAAACATATTCCTGAGCCTGTAAGAAAACTTTTGACTAATGAGAAAGATAATATTGTTTGGATTCATAAAACGTGACTATAGTATAATATCTGGTATGTTGGACAGTTGAATTTCTTATAGGAGTAAAAATTCATATACTTGGAAGTTGGAACAACCAGTGAGTATAAAATAAAAAGACTCGTCCACAACTATGCTATAACCGAAGTGTTATTATTGGACCCTTATCAGTGTGATTTACGTTATTGAGCTTGGTCTGAAATACCAAAATGGTTAACGTACGTTATCTTAGTTGAGATGGAAAAATAGTTGTCTCCCCGGAGACTCTCTAGCGCTCAGATAGATGAGCAATGTGACTAGACAAAGACTCTTGTTTCTAGGAAAGGATTAGGACGATAGTTCTAGATCTCATAAGACCAAATCTAGCATTTGGTGGAAGAGTTCAACGAAGAAAGCTATCCGCTGGGTTGGAAATCTCATACATTTGAGGTAACGAGAATCCTAATCATTATGAAGGGAAGGAATATGACAACCTCATCGTACGGACATGAGGCGTTCTTTTCCATGTTTTTGGCTGATTAATGTAAGAATCACACTAAATACATCTTAAATCAAACCAAAATTTCTTGTTTTCATAAATAGCACATGCTATATGAGTTAAGTTGGATCGTTGATTGGCAAGTTTCATTGTAAGATGAGGCGACCGACACAAGTTAGTTTGCCTTGGTAGACCTTTAGAAGGGAGAATGCATAGATTTTTGATACAATGATTAAATTTTACCAAAATTTAAATTATAAAAATGGATAAAATGATTAAATTATACCAATATTTCAACGTTTTCCTAATTTCATTTTCTGATTACCAAATTCCAAAGTCTAAACCCTAATCAGTAAATCAAAATCTAAATATAATTTAAAAAAAATTTCTGTTAATGTTATTGTGCATTTTTCTTCTTTTTCTTATACGCTATTTTTAGAATAGAAATTTGTTTTTGTCATGTATTTTGGTTAACTTCTTTTCCTGTTTTTTGTTAAACTATATGACCATTTACGTTACTTTTGTTACCTACTTTCCACAAATACGCAGAGAATCCAGTCACGATGTAGACAATGTATCTTTCTTTTTTATATATTTTGACTATTTTCTTTCTGATCACCACGCATGGTCAGTTGAATAAGTCCAATCGTTTTGATTAAATAAAATAAGTAATTTTGCACAAACCTTCAATTGTAAAAGGCGATGAGTCAACGGATGCTTGTCCTTTGAATTTAAGATAGAAAATCGGACTGTCAAAAAAAAATAGACAAAAACTAGACAGCTGTTAAGAAATGAAGATGGTGGTTGGGACATATCCGGAAATGGACCAGACCACATCAGTACCATATCAGGCGGCCAAGCATCAGTCACTATCCTCCCTTGTGTTTATCCATATGTTGTAGTTATCCTAATCATTATAGGATTAGGATAATCATCCCCTTATTTATTGTAATCCTTATCTCCTAAGGAATATGCTTATTC
>CAKOAT010226932.1:13774-32832 GCA_932364175.1 Eruca vesicaria subsp. sativa | reverse complement strand
TTCATGAGAATAGAGAAAGAAGAAGGGTAAATGGAATTTGGAGGCATTAAGAGCTTCAAAATTGGTTGTTCATGGTTGTTGGAGTATTGATGACAATGGCAATCTTGTAATTACTTGAAGATGATGAGGGTGAGAGAGTAAATATGTTATTTTCGAAAAAAAAAAATTGATGGCATTTTCGTGAATTATATGAACTTGTAGGGTGAATTGGGCAAAATAAAGTTCCAAAAAAAGGAGGTTAGTTTTGTGGTTGACTTCAAGTTTCAGGTCAATTCTGCAAAAAGCCCATACATATATATACATTATTTTAATAAATAATTTCGTATTATATTTTTTTTTAATTTTCTCTTTTGAATTATATACAATTAAAATTTTTATTTTATGAATACTTATTTATGTTTTTTGTTTAATTTTTTTAATTAAATATATTTTCCGGATAACAACACAATATATATATAAGAATTATCTTTTTCTTTTAAATATATATTTAGATTATGGATAATTCTTATCATTATTATTAATTTAAATCATTTATCTAATCTGATAAGTATTAAATTCGTTTTTATTTTTGGCTAATTATATATTTTATTCATTAAGGGCATAATCGATATTAACCACTCCAACTTTTAACGTGAGAGTTCCGTTGCGAAAAATCACTTCGCAAATAATAGTATAGATATATTTACATTCTTTTAATAAATAATATCGTTTTATAGTTTTTTAATTTTCTCTTTTGAATTATATACAATTAAAATTTTTAGTTTATGAATACTTATTTATGTGATTTTTTGAATTTTTTTAATTAAATATATTTTCTGGATAACAACACAATATATATATAAGAATTATCCTTTTCTTTTAAATATATATTTAGATTATGGATAATTCTTTTCATTATTATTAATTTAAATCATTTATCTAATCTAATAAGTATTAAATTCGTTTTTATTTTTGGCTAATTTATATATTTTATTCATTAAGGGTATAATCGATATTAACCACTCCAAATTTTAATGTGAGAGCTCCGTTGCGAAAAATCACTTCGCAAATAATAGTATAGATTATAACACTACTATAAATCTAATATATAATGCATTTATGTAAAATAAAAATATATGAATAATATATTTTTATTGAAAATAATGAATCTTATTTCATTATATAAATTAATTATATTGTAAATGTTTATTATTATTATTTTATTTTAGAATTAAAATATTTTAATTGTAAAATTTATTTTTAAAAATATATAATTTATTTTGGAAATAAACATAACTTTCATATTATTAAATAAATAAATTAATCATATATCTTATATACAAAATTATCATAAATTTTATAGCATTAAATCATTCATCTATAAAATTATCATAGAAATTAAAATATGATATATAATTTATTTGTTTTAAATAATATAGATACATTTATATTTATATATTATATATATATATGTTTATATTATATTTTTTAATTAAAATAATGAATGACATATGTACGTACTTATATAAATTATATTTTCTTTTAAATGTGGAATATTATTGATTTTTAAATTAAAATATTTAATTACAATTTTTATTTTTAGAAATATAAATTTATTTTTTTGGTTAAAAACCTAACTTTGCCAAATTTCTTGTATGAGAACATTGAATAAATAGTATTTAGAAAGCATTAACATCATATAAATGCTAATCTACATGCCTTTGTTATAAATGTTGATTAGATAATAAACAACACTAGATGATAATCCGCGCGCATGCGCGGGGTGAAATTTTTATACCAATACTTATTCATTAAAGTATTTTTAACATTTTGCAATACTACAGTATTTATCGATTATAAAATGATGAATACAAATTTTGGTATCTTAAATCATCACAGGTCTGGATGTTTGAGACTTCGTCGGTTTGGTTTGATTGAGATGTATTTTCAGATTTAGGTATTATTCTCATAAATCCTATTTGAATTTTACTAATTATCGGATTGGATTCGATTTGGTCTTCTCAATTCAGTTTAAATTGGATTGTAACCAATATCTGAAATCATCCCAAAAAATATTTTTTTAAACATTAAAAGTTGACAAAAAATTCAAAATATTTAAACTATTAATAAATCTAATTTAAAATTAGCTAAATTATCTAAACAAACTAAAAGATATTTTTTTCAAAAAGCAAATAAAACAAACTAAAAAAATCTTTCGAATACTATAATTTGTATCTACTAATCTCAAACCTTTTCACTGAAATTTTTAAATTAACATATTTATAATATGAATATCTACTAATGATACTTCATATTTGTACGATTAATGATAATTTGTATCTTGTTTAAAAAAAAAAGTTAAACGATTGATCATAAAATTTTCAATATGGGATTTTACTATTTTTAGTAATTTATGGTCCTTTTAAGAAATTAAAAATATAACCTATAAGAAAAAAATTAATTTTTATTATATATTTAATGTGATTGTTTAATTTATTTTAATAATTTAAAATTAAAAAAAAAGAGAGAGGACACAAAAATATGTATTATTCATAATCATTAATTACTTATATGTGTTAATCATATTAGGTAATTCCGTAGCTTTTATTTAAGGAAAGAAAATATATTGTTTTTTATACCTAGTAGAGTTGGTCCCTTAAAAAGGTCTATATATTATAGTCCTAAATGCAAGAAATTAAACGTTACATTATTTCATTCCTAGCAAAGTTGGTCCATTAAAAATTTAAGGCGGAGAAGTTCTGTGAGCTTGACACGTAATCATGCTCTTCAAGGTTGTGCATTTATGAATGCTTCAGGATTAATATATAAGGGATAATGCGTATTCTAATGATTTACCAATCAAGGGATAAACCTCGCCCGACGGCCGGTCCCAACTTTTAAAAACACTAAAAAGTACAGAACTATCAATTTTCCAAGTCCCTTTTAAAGGGCATAAAATTATTTAGCCTATTGAGAAAAGAGAGGTGCTCCGAGTGTTGTTTATTATCCAATCAAGGGCTAAAACGTGTGCCGAACAGGTCTGCAAGATTATGATAGCTCTTGAAATACACCAGATGAATGCTTTGTTTCCAGACTATCTTTTTCTACTTATGAAATCAACACTTCTCGTTTTAACTCAAAAGCTCTGTCTCTGTTGCCACTAATTTTTTCCGATACCATATCATCAGGAGCCGAATGAATTTTATTAAATTTAGAAGGTTCAGAAATTTGAGATGTCAGAGTCCCTGAAAGGTTGTCCAGAGCCTGCTGGCCTGAACCTTTACTAGCACCAGTCTCCGCATTTAGTAATTTGTTCGCCCTAGAACCGATTTCCTGCTTACATCATCTCATTTTTTTCTCTTCAATTTCTTGTGTAGAACCTGAAGAAAGCTTCTGGAAATTTTCAGGAGAATCAACTGCATTATCTTCTTCAACATCAGCTATTGTAACCTGTCTCTGTACAAATAAGTAAATCGTCTTTGTTATCATTTGCTTCCCATTATTATCTTTAAGCAAGAAGCAAATTCCTTTCAGCATACCAAAATTTCCCTATGTTACCGTCTAGAAGACAGCAAGGCACTTCTAGCTACTTAAAAATTCTCTACTCCAAACACAAAGTGTTCATCAAATAACTCACTACAGCTCCTATATAGGCTTTTTTCTAGGAAGACATGTGTATCCAATAGATCAAAGTGCTTTGAACTAAACCACCTAGATAATAATCAGCTGAAATAACTTCAGCATTTGTTGCAGGATAAACCCCTAGGATCATACAATGTTACTGATTTTAATCAAGGAAAGTTTCATACCTGTGTAAGTCTAAGCAATTCTAAGACGTACCTCCTCTCTAATAGCCTCCTTGCGCGGAATATCATTTCCTCCTTGGACAGAAGGATCGTTAGTTGTAGAGCTCTTCAGCAAAATTCGGAAATGATGGGAAGCTTTCTCTTCCTGTTTTCCACCACCGTTAGCATGAACGTCAGAAAAATTCTGTTCCCTGGAGCATTGAACACCAATTTCGTTATTACCAAATTCATCACCGCCAAGGCCACCATCCATAGATTTTTCAAAAGCAGCTTTCCAATCTTTGTGATCCCACCGTCCCTAGTAAAACCTTCTGGTTCTGTGTCCTTGCGAGATTCTGATGGTTTAGAACCACTGGTAGGTCGCATTGCTAGTAAAAAAAAATCAAGAGATAATGAATAACGGCAAATTAAAGTTTGCTATATTGCATCAGTATGGTCCAAATAAAAGTGGTTCCACTGACCTGTTTTGCCGACAAGATCTTTCAAATCATCCTCTTCTCCGTCAGCAGCGACTTGGATCTTCTTCTTCTTCAGCCGCTCTTTAGAAGCTCCAAACAGCTCCTTTCTTCGTTTATTGGTAATCACGCAACTTCTTATCCTTGTTAACAGCACTTTGAGAATGTTCCATCTCCGCAAAACCATTGGTTCCCTTATCATCAAGGCTTTTCAATGCAATCCCAGCATGGAAACTCTCTGTACTTAAAGTTAAACTTCTTTGGAACATAACCTGTACACTTCCACAGCTCACGGGAGAAAACAGACCGACAACCCTCGAAACAAAGCCGGATCTCCGCCGGGGAGTCCTTGCACATTAACCTAAAAGAACGCTCCATTCTCAAGGTCTTGGTGGGCAACTCCACCAGTAACTGAGCAACCTCACTCTCCTCGATGTCTTTGCTCTCCCTCTTACACTTATCACAAGTGAAAATCTCTTCTCCTTTAACGTAACGAGAGCATCAAGTATGCACCCAAACCCCACAGTCATCACAGTTCACCATCTCTTCTCCATCATCGAAGTTGACACCGCAAACGCAATCCACAGTCCAAGATCCATCGACCCAATCCTCATGATGCGATCTTCCTTTCATCTAACTAACCCTAACTTATGAGACGATTCGGCTAAGGAACCAATAGACTCCAGATTCTGACAGGAACTCAAACTCGGACGGAGATTGCCAAAGCCAAAGGTTATAGAGGAAGGGATTTTTGAACTGAACGGGAAAGATACTAGATTTTACCGTCTCAACTCCGTCTAACTCTTCTGGGCTTATGAGCCGGCCTGGATCCACTTTTTAGCAATTCTGGTAAAGTTCTGTAGCAATTCTGTAGGAGATGAGCCTTGTCTCCACAAGGTCTATTAAACAATGAACCTAGCCCATCTAAAAGGAAGTTACTAGGAAATTTTAGATTTTATCATTTATAAATAAGAAAGCACCTCTTACTTTTGGACTTCTAGTTTTTTTCTGGAGAAATACATCCCACTCTCTAGAAAGAAAATACATGTAGAAAGAACCTAAGAGCTATTGCTCTCAGCTCTGCGAACCATAGATCTCTGTCCTACGACCCGTTGCTCTCCACCATGCGAGCCATTGCTCTTTGCTCTCTGCAGTAGTTCACATCTCATGGACAAGAAACTACAAAACACATCACATTTTACTAGCACAACACCTCCCAGTCAATCATATGCCTTCTCGTAGACATTTGTGTCCTTTTATAATGAACTACAGTTGACTTGATCCCTACTCAAATGATATGTAAGTAGCGATTCACGAGGTCAGCTATAATATATAAAATCTCTTTTACTCCCCTTTACCCACAACCATCCAGTTCAAGCTCAACAAGGAGACTTCTCCTAATCACACCATCGAAATCTGTCTACCTTAGTAAAGCACCGATTTCGGTTAAAATAATTTTTTTTTTTGTCAAAACATATATATCTATATTATTAAAACTGAAGTACAAAATAAAACTAATCTTATTTTCAACACATTTATTACATATTTTATTTTCTTATTTTCACTCATTTTAAACTACTTTATTAATTACTTCTTTCCAAATAACTTGCCAGATTTATTATAAAAGTAAAAAATATAATTTACCTATGTTAAGTGTTTTATTATATTTTCACATTCTTTTTCACTATTTCAAACTACTTCATTAATTGTATTTACGATACTAATTCGATGTCATTTATTTTACATGTTAACTATAATAATTTCACATGCATGTTTGAATGAAATTGTTCCATTAGTACGAGAATTAAATTGAAACAGAGGAAGTATGATTGTTGTGAGCACATATGGCACTAACGGGAACACACGGCTGTGTTAAATCCGACAAAGAAAGGATTACAACCCTTATACTAGCATCCTGAGATAAGAACTTGACGAGATTTGATGAGTAACCAAGAGTTGAATTCAAGCAGAAACTTTGGACTCCAATATTACCATGTCTGATCAAGACTATATTCACACACCCAAACAGACCCGAGGGTCGTCGAAATCTATCAAACTGGGCATGGGAGAGCAACTAGGAGGTGTATATGTGAAAGATGTTTTCGGTGAAAAGAGGCTGGTCGGTAGTTCTTCTAGCTAGGGGTTCCTCACCGAACTGAAAGCAACTTGATGCTTTAAGCTGTAGATCTTCACAGATCTGTTGAGTGGTAAAATAAGAAAATCTGTATGGAGGTCTCGCTCGCACCAAGTCCAGTCATAATAGATCTTCCCGGAACGAAGAAAGGTCATCACCTAGAAAGACGACAAAGGTGACACTCGTCGCAGATTCTTCAAATCTGCCCATCGGGGATTACATGAAAAACAAAGTAGAGAAGGTAAAGCGCAGATCTCATGAACCAGATCTGATGTCAGTGCAATCGTGAGGGTTGGAGGAGGGCTACAAGTGAGAAACATGAGCCAAAGGATTACAACCCTTATACTAGCATCCTGAGATAAGAACTTGACGAGATTTGATGAGTAACCAAGAGTTGAATTCAAGCAGAAACTTTGGACTCCAACATTACTATCACTACAAGAAAACTAAGAAATTACTAGGAAATTTTACTAGGAAAATAATTCCTCGTAAATTTACTACGAACTTACATCGTTTTTACGAGGAAAACTAGTTTCCTCGTAAGGTTCTCGTACAGGTACGAGAAACAGTTTTCCTCGTAAGACCGTAGTACCATTACGAGGAATTTACGTGGCAAAAGTCCATTTCCTCGTAAACGCGTAGTAATATCTTTCCTCGTAAAGTCCTAGTAAAACCTTACTACGAAATTAGGAGGAATTGATTTGTTACTACGAAATTAGGAGGAACTAGATAGGAAATATCGAATTTAAATAAAAAACGTGTTTTGTACCTACCTTTCCTAGCAATTTCCTAGTAAATGCTCAGATTCGAAAATTTCTATAAATACCACCATTTGTGATTCATTTGAAACACACCAAAAAAATCAGCTATAAGCTTGATAAAAACCAAAAAAATGTCCGGTCCGGGAAATATTTTCGAGCTGCGGAAGTGGATGTATTCACACAGAGATGATAACGGGAGGGTGACGAAAGAATTTCTCGAAGGTTTGGAGACGTTTATGCATCAAACAGATTCAACACCACTCACGTAGGAAAGTGGTAAGATGTTCGGTCCTTGTCGGAAATACTGCAATACAAAATTAGGCCCTCGTGAAAATGTTTGGAAGCATTTAATAAATAGAGGTTTCATGCCATATTATTATATTTGGTATCAACATGGAGAAGATGCTAGTTGTAGGAATGAAGGTAGCAGTAGTAATAGCAATTTTCAGGTTGAACCGGTTGATTATTTGCGTAATGAAAATAGCTATCATCACCAAGAGGAACAAATGGTAGATCGTGATAGGGTTCATTATATGGTAGGTGATGCATTTCTAACTCATGATGATGATGAAGTTGAAGAACCTAACTTAGATACAAAAATTTCTTATGAAATGTTAGAAGCTGCGAATGAGCCAATTTACAGTGGTTGTAGAGAAGGTCTATCCAAATTGTCGTTGCCTGCTAGAATGATGAGTATTAAAACCGATCACAATCTACCTGAAAATTGTATGGATGCATGGGCAGACTTGTTTAAAGAGTAATTTCCAGATGACAATGTGTTTGCTGAATCTTATTATCAAATTCAGATTGATATATAGTCTTGGGTTGCCCTCGGAGATGATAGACGTTTGCATCGACAACTGCATGATTTACTGGGGAGATGATGAGAAGTTAGAAGAATGTCGATTTTGTAAGAAGCCACGATTCAAACCGCAAGGTCGAGGGCGTAATAGGGTACCATACCAAAGGATGTGGTACCTACCAATCACAGACAGATTGAAAAAATTGTACCAATCTAAGGAGACTGCTGGAGGGATGAGATGGCACGCCGAGCATACTCAGATGGATGGAGAGATGACTCATCCATCAGATGCAAGAGTCTGGAAACATTTTAACAATGTACATCCACATTTCGCTAGCAATAGCCGGAATGTGTATCTTGGATTATGTACTGATGGATTTAGTTCATTTGGAATGTCTGGGAGACAATATTAATTATGGCCGGTCTTTCTTACACCGTATAACCTGACACCGGAGATTTGCATGCGACGAGAGTTTCTATTCATGACCATATTAATACCTGGTCCAAAACATCCAAAAAGATCTCTCGATGTTTTTCTACATTCACTGATAAAAGAGTTGAAAGATTTGTGGTCAACAGGGGTGAGGACATATGATTTTTCAACAAAAACAAACTTTACGATGCGAGCGATGCTTTTGTGGACCATAAGTGAATTTCCTGCATATGGGATGTTGTCTGGATGGACTACACATGGGAGATTAGCTTGTCCATATTGTAATGGAATGACAAATGCGTTTTAGTTGAAGCATGGTAGAAAGACTAGTTGGTTCGATTGTCACCATTGATTTCTTTCCGTTTACCACCCATACCAGAGAAACATAAAACTGTTCAGGCACAAAAGGGTTGTCAAAGACACTCCTCCTCCATATTTAACTGGAGAACAAATCGAAGCGCAAATCGATTACTACGGTGCTATAGAAACAACTCCTCATAGTGGGAATTGGCATGTTCCCAGTAATATGCCTGATTCTTATGGTGTTCAGCACAATTGACACAAAAGAGTATATTTTGGGAATTGCCATATTGGAAAGATCTTCTTTTGCGCCACAACCTCGATGTGATGCATATAGAGAAAAACATTTTTGAGAACATTCTGAACACTATATTGAATGTCCCAGAGAAGACGAAAGACAACGTAAAATTGAGGTTAGACTTACCCGATATCTGCTCAAGGAGTGAGCTACATATAAAAAGCAATGGGCAAGTTCCAGTTCCGATATTCAGACTGTCATCAGAAAAGAAGTCTGCGTTGTTCATTCAGGTGGCTTCAGAAGTGAAGTTCCCTGATGGGTACGTTTCAAATCTCTCAAGATGTGTTGAAAAAGGGCAAAAGTTCTCCGGAATGAAGAGCCATGATTGTCATGTCTTTATGCAGCGACTACTTCCCTTTGCATTTGCGGAGCTACTACCGGCAAAAGTACATGAAGCACTTTCAGATAATTAATCAATTAATATAATACGATCATATGATTAGTTATTTCTTTATATATATATTTATACTAACGTGGATAATTTTTGTTTTTGTAATATATAAGGAATTGGAGCATTTTTTAGGGATCTGAGCACCCGCACTCTTAAAGTGGAAGTTGTCTAACAAATTCATGAAAACATCCCCTCTTAATCTGCAACTTGGAGAAAATATTTCCGCCTACTTTTTTCGACATCATGGAACACCTAGTTGTCCACCTCCCGTATGAGGCATTACTTCGTAGACCTGTGCATTATGGATGGATGTATCAGTATGAAAGGGTCATGAAACATTTGAAAGGAAAGGCCAAAAACCTAGCAAGAGTTGAAGGTTCTATTGTTGCGGGAAGCTTGACGGAAGAAACATCACATTTCACATCGTACTACTTTGCACCGAAAGTACGTACAAGGAAACAAGCTCCAAGAAGATATGATGATGGTGGTGTCGTGCCGACATATATGGAAGACGATGTTCCAGACATCTTTTGTCAAATTGGCCGATTGGGTGGGAAATTGAAAGATGTTTGGTGGTCGAGTGATGAAGACGTCCATAGTGCACACCTTTATATTCCTCTTAATTGCGAGCATCAATTGCTTGGTTATTTTGAAAGGTAAATATATAAACATACACACTTATATATATATATATATATATATATATTTTCCAATATTAAATAACATAACATATATGATTTTACAGCCAATTTGTGACTCAAGTCAAAGAAGCAATACCTGGTATATCGACAATCAAGTTAGACAAAAGAAAAGATCAACACTTTATCAAGTGGTAAAGGAAACATGTATTTATTATAGCTAATGTCTAGTTCTATTAAGTAAGTCTAATGTCTAGTTCTATTAATTACTTTTTTTGCAGGTTAATTATGACGATCCTTAGTATCCCGCATGGTTTCGCGAATTAGTTCAAGGTCCAGTTGCAAATGTCACTACATCATCGATGTATTTCACCCGAGGCTATACTTTTCATACATATGACTATGGTAGACACCGGGCGACAAGTAATTATGGAATATGTGTGAAAGGCGAAACATATTTCTACGGGATCTTGCAGGAGATTTATGAAGTTCAATTCCCATGTATGAGTTTGAAATGCATTATCTTCAAGTGTGAGTGGTACGACCCCGTCGTGAACAGAGGTGTTTGGATTAACAAGAACGGTGTAGTTGATGTCAATGGTGGACGAAGGTACAACAAATTCTTTTTTTTTTAATATCCAGGTTTCGAGTATTAATTAACTTTCACATTGATCTTTATTTTTATAGGTACAACAAGTTCGAGCCTTTCATATTAGCTTCCCAAGAAGATCAAGTTTGCTTCATTCCATACTCTCGGATTACTACCTCGGGAATAAACTGGTTAGCTGTTATCAAAGTTACACCTCGAGGATGAATAATCGCTGGAGAAGAACCACCATTACAAGAAGAAAACACCAATGAGATCAAGGAACCTGAAGCAGAAATTGATGACATCCTATTCATTGATCCGCATAATCGTGAATACGAAGATGTTCTTGATCACTCAACGGACGAAGGTGTAGAGGACAAGTTTTACGAAAATGATGATGTTTCAGCAGATTATGAGAATGTATCTGAATGAATTATGTATGTTTATAAGTTTGTTTAATCACAAAGAAAAAGAATTTGGATTATATATGTTTTAAGTTTGTTTAATCACAAAATTAATTCGCATTTGGGGTTTATGTGTAGAAGAGGTTATGAGTTTGGTTGTAGAAGAGGTTATAAGTTAAGGAAGTTGTGGTTTGGGGTTTGGGGTTTCGAGTTTAGGGATTTACAAACTCTTTCCTCGTAAAACACTAGTAACAGAAAACGCGGGCATAGCTGTTTCCTCGTAAAGTCCTAGTAACACCATTACTAGGACTTTACGAGGAAAAAAACGCGGACATAGCTATTTCCTCGTAAAGCAGTTTCCTCGTAAAATCCTAGTAATTGTGTTAGTAGGACTTTAGGAGGAAATAAAAACACGGGCATAGTTATTTCCTCGTAAAGGCCTAGTAATGGTGTTACTAGGACTTTACGAGGAAATAAAAACATGGGCATAGCTATTTCCTCGTAAAGGCCTAGTAATGTTACTAAGGCCTTACGAGGAAACAAAATTCCTTATATAAACTCGAACCATCCGATCTCGATCATTTGTAATAAGCTTCTCTCTGAATCCTCTTAAGGTTCTCTATATTTCCTAGTTAGGTGATTAGATTAAGGAATTTAGATTAGGTGGTTAGTTTAGAGAATTTAGATTAGGTGGTTAGTTTAGGTAATTTATATTAGGTTGGTTTACTTTTTTAACTATTTTTAAAAATTATACGGGAATTAATGTTTTGATTTTTTTTTTTTTTAAATGTAGATGCCTAGACAGAGCAAGATTGCTAAGGCTAAGAGGCCGAGTCAGGGGAGTCACTACGGAGATCTTTTTGGTCGTCACCCTGGCGCATCATCTTCGTCTACTCCTGGTTCTTCTATTCCGGATCATGATGCTGTTCCCGAGACTCAGGGAGTTTCTACGGCGTCCCGACCTGACCAACAACCTCCTCCTCCACCACCACCACCTCCTCCTCCTCCTCCTCCTCCTCCTCCACCGGTCGGGGTTCATCCCGATTTGCAGGTGCCGCCAAACGCACCATTTGCGGTGTACACGGTGGAGGATATTATGGCCCTTCCAGGTAGAGAAGGGCTGCCAGAGTTAGATCCTATCTGACGGGACAGCCACAACGTATTATGGTATGTTTTAATTTTTAAAAGCGTTTTTAATTTATTTCTTAATTAACAAAATATTTACAAATTAATCTAATTACTGTTTTATTTTGTGTCTTTTCAGGTTTGGTCTTGACGGATGTGTCGCACAGAGCGTCACGGATTGTATCAAGGGATACTTTCCCGATGCAGCTCCAAACTGGAAGATGACGGCTAGCCACACAAAAAAGACGTGGTTCAAATCGTTCGCTGAAGTTTAATTAATCAACGTAATTTATTTTTAATTATTTAAAAATTATTAATATTATTGAACTAATCCGTCTCTTATTTTTTCTGGTTACAGCAAAAATATCGTTGCTCTATAGGGATTCACCAGCGGGTGAAGACGGAGTTTGAGGCGAAGGCAAGAGCACGATTGCTCGACATGGTCTACAACTGGAAGGGCGACTTTCAGGTGTGGATTTGTAAATTATATATATATAGTTTAAAATCATTTATTGATTTAATTAATTCTAATTATTTTTTGTTTAGGTGGATGGTTACGAGGACGAGAAGACCGATTGCCTCACATTCGACGTGTGGGATGGCCTCATCAAATATTGGGGGTTGCCGGACTCGGTTAGAACCTCCCACACAAAGTCCGAGAACCGCATGACAAGAGACGAGCATGGCAACACGAAGTTGCTTCACACCACGGGTCGAAAACCTCACAGGGGAGTTCGTCTAAACATGGTAAGATGATTTTTAATAACTATTTAATTTTACTCTATTTGATTATTTCAAATTAATATTTAATTTAAAAATTATTTTTAGGCTAAAGAGACATGAGTTCTTCCTTCTCTGAAAGACCTTTACGAGAGGACCCACTGGAACAAGGCTGGGTAGTTTGTAGATCGTAGATCCGAACGGATCTACAACGAGGTTGTTGCCCGGGTTGACGAACGCCAGACCCAGCTGACTCAGCAGGCTTGACTCCAATCATATTATCCACTCTTGAAGTGGATAAGTTTACGAGGAGGTAAATAATTTGTTTTTTCTATTAATTTTTATTTTTATTTAATTTTTTTAAATGTTATTCATTTTTTATTTACAGGTCGCCTCTAGGAAAAATGGGTGTATCGTCGGGATTGGCTCCGTTAACGATGTCCCCACAGCAACATCGTCCTATGCTCAGGAACAGCACGATGTCAATGCTCAGCTGCGCTCGAAGTTGCAGGCGACGCAGTCTCATGTGAGTTCGATCACCGATGCCCTGGATATTTTGGCGGTTGGAAACCCGCAATTGGCGGAGATGTTGCGTCAGAGACAGGAAAGCGGAGGGCTTCCAACCCAACAGCCTCCACCATCACAGTCACAACCGGCAACCAACTTGGGAGAGGAGGATTTGGCGAGCCTGGACGATTTCGTTCGGCAATTTAACGAGCACCATCTGTAGTTTTTTTTTTTGTATATTATGAATTTTAAAAATTAATTTTATATTACTTAGTTATTTATAAAATATTTTGTTATTTTTTTTATTTATAATTTGGTTCTTTTAATTTTTTAAAAATATATTATTTATATTTATAATTAATATTTTTTTTATTAGGGAAAAATAATAATTCGAAGCAAAATCCTCGTAAAGGTTTCGAAATAATGTCCTCGTAAAGAATTCTAGTAAGTTTCTCGTAATGGGTTACTACGAGCTTACGAGGAAATGATTTACTATGACTTTACGAGGAAACACTACGAGGAACTTACGAGGAAACGTTATCCACGCGTTTACGAGAAAACGTTTCCTCGTAAATTAGCTAGGACCTTACGAGGAAAAAGCCTTTACGATGAACGTGTTTCGACAAAATGCGTTTCCTCGTAAGTTCCTAGTAAATGGTCATTTACTAGGAAATAACGAGGAAAACTCGTCCTAGTAAAGGTCGAGTTTTCTTGTAGTGCATGTCTGATCAAGACTATATTCACACAACCCAAACAGACCCGAGGGTCATCGAAATCTAACAAACTGGGCATGGGAGAGCAACTAGGATGTGTATATGTGAAAGATATTTTCGGTGAGAAGAGGCTGGTCGGTAGATCTTCTAGCTAGGGGTTCCTCACCAAACTCAAAGCAACTTGATGCTTTAAGCTGTAGATCTTCACAGATCTGTTGAGTGGTAAAATAAGAACATCCGTATGGAGGTCTCGCTCGCACAAAGTCCAGTCATAATAGATCTTCCTGGAAGGAAGAAAGGTCATCACCTAGAAAGACGACGAAGGTGACACTGGTCGCAGATTCTTCAAATCTGCCCATCGGGAGTACATGAAAAACAAAGTGGAGAAGGTAAAGTGCAGATCTCATGAACCAGATCTGATGTCAGTGCAGTCGTGAGGGTTGGAGGAGGGCTACAAGTGAGAAACAAGAGCCAAAGAACATGGAAACATCACCTGCAACATCTTATGAACATAGCGACGTCGGAAGAACTAACGAAACCCAAAAGTATAAGAGATTTTTGAAGAACAATGATAAAAATGACAAAGAGAGAGAGACAAAGGAAACTAAGAAAAGAGAGAGATGGAGACGCTGGCAAGCTACGGAGCTGTTCGCGTCGGAAACCATGGTCGAAGTCAGTGTCACTACTTTTTCTTCTATTTGCTCCTTTGTAGAAATTCCTTTCAATAATAAACTTTGATGTAAAACTAAAATTATTATATTCTGATTGAAAAAAATTAAAATGATTAACACCATTGATTGGTTGAGAGTTCACATTCAAACTGAAGTCCGAACTTAACTAGAACCGAAAAAAAAACCGTATCCAAACCCTTATACAAATATATCTGAATGGTACTTAAGAGCTCGGTACTTTTGGGTTTTGAGTACAACCCAAACATAACTAAAATCCAAACTAGGATCCAAACATATCCTAAATTAGTTTAATATGGTACCGTTATATATATATAAAGGTAATTTAGATATCTTAGCCTCGTATTAAGAAAATTGTAATTTGTTTTATTTCTTATTTTGAATATTTTAGTTAGTTTAGGTAGTTTAACTAGTTTTTAATTCTATATTTGAATAAATTATATGTTTTAGGTATCTTTTTGTTAGTTTTTGAAGTTTAAAAAAAATATTTTTGTGCGATTTCCGCCATTGGTTATAATCCAATCTGAACCAGATCCGGAAAGAACTGAACTGAATCTGACCCAAAATTTAGTAATACCCGAATGGGATTTATGAGCATAGTATCAAAAATATGAATCAATCGAACTAAATCCAACGGGATCTCGAAATGCCGATGCTTACTTTCTTTATTTGATTCTCGAAGTTCCATTATAGCAAATATCTAAGATATCATTTAAAAAAATCTAAATTAGTAATCAGTGATAAAAAGATACATTATGACACTCATTTCACCCTCATATTCATAAACCCTAAATTTAATCTTTCTTTCCAAAAGTAAACCATAAATTCTTACCATTAAACACTAAAACAAATATGAATCAAATTTTAAAGTAACTTTTAATAAATGTTATATTCAAGACATTTCTGCTTATTAACCATTTAAGATTCTGAATTGTAAGAAAACACATCACTAGCCATTCAGGATTTTGAACACATATATTTCTTACAGTTTTGGAAAGTAAAATTTCAAAGTTACCATGTTAAGAAAAAAAAATAAAATATATTATTATAATTAAAAATTAAAAATTAAAAATTTATTTAAAAAAATAATAAGTACTTTTTAATTCATCAGAACTTAAATAAACCTATCATACTATTAATTAAGAACCCATTTAATTGAAAATGTTATAATTTGATTGATCATAAAATATGGGATCGACGTTCTATTTCCCCACGAAAACTATCGTATAACATCAGATCTCCACCTAAGTATGTCCTCGTACTAGATCACCCCGAATTGAAAGTTGTACTTTTATTTCTCCTTGAATCAACTATTTCAAATCCATTTCTCCCCTAATGATACTAAGAAACTTAGTTACCCATACACAATGGTTTTAGTTGGTTTATTACAAACCAAACTATTTTAAACCGATTAAACCAAACCAAAAATTTTTTTAATGAAAAAAACAATTATTACTAAAAAGTGTCTTCTTCGTTGAAATTTCAAAAAATAAACCTAGGTTTTTGATTAACAACTGATTCCTGTTGGATTTGATTAAGAGCGGTGTTGATTGATTGATTTTGGAATCAGACCTTGAATAGTTGTGGTGGCCTGATACACCATGAATCAGAAATTTCAAAGAGAAAGATTGACATAGGAGTGAGCTGTGGCTGCAATAGATTGAGACGTCGGAGGAGAAAACAAATTGAAATAAAGATGGGTAGAGTCCTGAGGAGGAAAGTGAAGTTCCATCAGTTAAATCGACGATTAAAGAAACTTGGCAACGAAGAACTAGACGATTCGTAACTCTGGCTTATTTGTTTTGTTTTATTTTACATTAAATATATTTTAGGATCTCACCGATTTGTGTTGATTCATATGATTCAGATTCTCAAAGAAAAAACAAACGAATTAACTTGTATCTCTTCTTTATTAAATTCGAGCAAGGAACAATGGTGTGATGACAGTGACAGTCTAACGACCCAAAACCCAGTACAGTTATTTCGGCCCGGCTAGGCCCAGTAATGTGGCAGAAACCCTAAACTCTTCCTATTTAAAGAGAGATTAATGTTCAGCAGACACGTTTTGAGAGAACATAGTAACGATTGATCAAAACCAAGAATTTCGAAGTCAAATTTTGAGTTTATGTTCTACCTTCTTAGATCTACGTATATCAGAAAACGGATTGTCATTTGGAATCTTTATCTAAGAGTTATGATTATTTCTTTGGGACTGATTTCTGCAGATCGGATCTACCAGCAGTCATCTTCATCAGTATTTTTCCGTTGATCCAGAATGAACTAGGAAATGAGCGAGATATCATTGGAAAGATCTCGATGTCAGCTTTTTAGATCATCTTTCCGATCGTGAAACAAATTTACAGTTAGAAAGTTATTGACGTTTCTTTGTGGCGATAATTAAACTGTTGTGTTGCAGAGACAGTACCGAACAGTCTCAGCGTAAAGGCGAAACGGTCAATCTAAACGAAAGATTTCAGTCTGCAAATTTTTCAGTAAGTATTTATTTCTTCTATCTATCATCTCCAAGAAACGGATTGTCTTTCCGAATTATTTTCTGAGAGTTATGCTTATTTTCGTGAAAGGTGTTGGTGCAGTCTGCGTTTGCGACCAACTTGGAGGCGAGACTATTTTGAGTAATCAAACGGTGTCTGATCGGTGTAAACTCGATGGCTATGGACAGAGGACGTCTAGGATTACATTCTGACCGGAGGGATTGAAAAGTTAACGGTTAGTTCTTGAGTTATTGATCTGTTATCTCTAGTGTTCAGTTCTGCCAGAATCATCACATTTATCTATTTCCAGAGAGTTCCGGAGTTGCTGTTTTAGAGCTGTCAGGGTCATTCAGTGTTTTCTCAGGTTTTCTTCAGAACCCGTGGCAAAGGTGAGGGTCTAATCCGTAACTCCCGTACGAGTATAGAATTCTTCCTATCGTAGTTTAGATTTCGAAGCATGATCCGTCTGTGTGAATTGAGTCTGTTTGAGTCTTGATTGCTAGTTAGTTCATTCATTGTAAATTGGAACTAGGGGTCTAGAGGATTCAACCGTTGATTGGATTGTGTGATGTTAAGAGATGATATATATATATGTACATACATAGTTATGAGTAGGGACTATGTGGGAGGGCGGGGGTTCAGGGATGCCTGGACTATCGACGCAACTTTGGAGGGCGGGGGCTCAGAGACGTCTGGGCTAGCGACGCAACTGTGTGGTGCGCGGTGCAGAGACGTTTGCATTCGACGCAGATTTGGAGGGCGGGGGTACAGAGACATACTGTACTAGCGACGCAGCGTATGATATATATCCATATCTGGAGATGCGTGGTGTGTGGTCTAGCTATGCACTATCAGCGCATTGTTTGTTCTTTGTGATGCCTTAGGTGTCTTGATTGTTCATGTTAGAGCTAAACTTCCATAGTGGGAGTTCTATTTACTCAAGTCAGTGTTTTGCGTGGTTAGCATTCCATACTTCACTGAGTGACTCCCCTGTTACTCACTCCTCTCTCTTCCCCATTTCAGGTGATACTGACGATCAGGAGTGATCATTTCGGATTGGTGCTTTTGGGAGTTTTATTTATCTATTTTTATACTTATGCTTTTATCGATATTTTTGAGACTTATATGTTATTTTGGATTTATGGAGTTTTGAGATGATTTTTGCGATTTAATAAATGGAGATTTCAGACATTTTTATTTATTTATTATTTTGGAAAAATGCGGGTGTTACAATTTGGTATCAGAGCGGGTTCCGTCCCGGCTCCGACCCGGGATGGCGATCAGTGAGGACTTGGTTTTTATCGGTTTTTCTCTATTTTTATTGATTTCAAAAATGATTTTTGGGGGACTTGGGAATTTTTAAAATAAAGACAACTAGCACCTCTCTGTTTAGTAACTTCTAATCTAATTATCTGTTATGTCGATGAGTAAAATCATCGTCATCCGTTCTTCAGCTAACAGGTTTCCAGCCAGAGGTTCAGGTTACGGATGGATGATGTCAGAGTTTGTCAGATTGCTGAGGCGTTTATCGGCTTCGTCGGTCGTGTTCAGAGATTATCTGCGAGTGGACATGTGACGAATCTGCCATCCACATTCAAGCTATCGCTTCACGAGTTGTGTTTTTGGAGTGTATGTGATATGTGATATGAGTTATAGGCCATTGGTTGGCATGTGTTATGTTGTGTATGAGTATATGGATTATGTGGAGGTATGTCTGGGTTGTAAACTCGTGGGGATCGCTTTTGAATATGGGGTGCGGCAACTCACATTGTGTTGATATTAGAGCTTCACTTGGCTTTGGTTGCCAGTTCTTGATTGTGTT
>CAKOAT010226932.1:0-13147 GCA_932364175.1 Eruca vesicaria subsp. sativa | reverse complement strand
AGGAAGTTCAGATATTCTGGGATCGTCAGAGTGAATTTTATCTTCATTCAATAAAAACTTGTATTTGAGGCACTGCAGGTTGATTGAGTTGGGAGCAAACAACAGTTCAAATACTACATGTCATTTGGTAAGGTCAACCAGATGACAAATGCTTTGTATAGGAGCGATGTTTAGAGAACCAAGGAGGTTCATGAACTTGTTGGAACACTTGTTAGTCTCAAAACTTTGTGCGATTATTGTAGAGGGATAGACATCAAGCCTTGAGGCTTTGGAGCAGGTAGATTTTCTATGGAGGATACGCCAAACCCAGGAAAACAATACGACTTTGGTTATGCAGGTTGAGCCTCATAATATTGGAAATCAGACAGTTTTGAGAAGGATGTACTTGTATCAAAATCGAGTTTGTGTATCAGACGATAATTTGTTAAGAAAATGGATCTTACAGCAAACACATCACTCGTGTTCTTTATCCATCCAGGAAACACCAAGGGACACAAAGATATGAAGTGTTAACTACCATTGGTCCATAATGAGAAAGATTGTAGCTACATTGCTTCACAGTATAGACATGTCAGATGGTTTTGTCCAGGATCAGATATCTTTCAGGTTATGGTTGAGCTTGTTTTTGGAAGCGTGGAAATGAGGCATGGGGATTATGTATACTGTTACTGGATTTTTGTTCATCGCATGTGGAAAGGATGCCACATGGGTAGTCATTGACAGACTTACAAAGCTAGCTCATTTCCTAGTAATTAAGAGGACAGAGCTGATTAGTGGGCGCAGGTTTACATCAATGAGATTGTTAGATTGCACAGAGTACCTGTCAGCATTGTATCGAATCAGGATGTAAAGTTCACGTCTGCATTTTGGAGAGCCTTTTAGGAGGCACTCGGGTCACAGGTTCATATGAGTACATTTTACCATCCGCGGACAGATGGTCAGTCAGCGAGGATTATTCAGACTTCTGAGGATATGCACAGGGTTGTGTCTTGCAGTGGAAAAGAAGCTAGGGAAATATCTACCTTTACCACAGCTTACCTACAGTGAAAACTATCATTCGAGTATGGACAAGGCTCATTCGAGTATGGACAGGGCACGATATGGGACTCTTTTTGGAGAGGCATCATCGTATACCACTTTGTTGGCAAAAGTGGGGGATCGACATGATATAGACCATTAATTGTTCCAGAGACGGTAGATCAGATGGACATACTCAAAGTTGGCTTTGGAAAAGCCATAGTTGTAAGAGAAGTTGTGCAAATAAGCGTCATAAGGATCTGGAGTTATAGATATGCGACCAAGTATACCTGAAAATAAGAACATCTCAAGAAGGATATAAGATTCAAAAGCTAAAGAAGCTTAAGCCGAGATATATGGGACCATATCCCATTGTAAAGCGGATTGGAGCAGTGACTTACAGATTGCAGTTATCAGCTGAGTTGTTAGATTTTCATGACGTGTTCCATGTGCCAGTATTGAGGAAGGTCGTGAGAGAGCTAGAGCTCATTTTGCAGCAGCACCACCATGCGATCTCGGTAAAAATTTGTCTGCACCTATTCACCCAGTTGAGATTTTGGAACGGCAAGGTACGTTGGGAGAGAGAGGAAATTAATGAGGAGACCGAGACTCAGATGAGGATAGATTATCCAGAGCTGTTTCAGGATGGTGTTGGACAGTGGGCGAATCGAATTCGAGGACGAATTCCTTATAAGTAGGGGAGAATTGTAACGACCCAAAACCCAGTACAGTCATTTCGGCCCGGCTAGGCCCAGTAGTGTGGCAGAAACCCTAAACTCTTCCTATTTAAAGAGAGATTAATGTTCAGCAGACACGTTTTGAGAGAACAGAGTAACGATTGATCAAAACCAAGAATTTCGAAGTCAAATTTTGAAGTTATGTTCTAACTTCTTAGATCTACGTATATCAGAAAACGGATTGTCATTTGGAATTTTTATCTAAGAGTTATGATTATTTCTTTGGGACTGATTTCTGCAGATCGGATCTACCAGCAGTCATCTTCATCAGTATTTTACCGTTGATCCAGAATGAACCAGGAAACGAACGAGATATCATTGGAAAGATCTCGATGTCAGCTTTTTAGATCATCTTTACGATCGTGAAACAAAGGTACAGTTAGAAAGTTATTGACGTTTTTTCGTGACGATAATTAAACTGTTGTGTTGCAGAAACAGTTTCGAGCAGTCTCAGCGTAAAGGCGAAACGGTCAATCTAAACGAAAGATTTCAGTCTGGAAATTGTTCAGTAAGTAGTTATTTCTTATATCTATCATCTGCAAGGCACGGATTGTCATTCCGAATTATTTTCTGAGAGTTATGCTTATTTTCGTGAAAGGTGTTGGTGCAGTCTGCGTTTGCGACCAACTTGGAGGCGAGGCTATTTTGAGTAATCAAAAGGTGTTTGATCGGTGTAAACTCGGTGGCTATGGACAGAGAACGTCTAGGACTACATTCTGACCGGAGGGATTGAAAAGTTAACAGTTAGTTCTTGAGTTATTGATCTGTTATCTTTAGTGTTCAGTTCTGCCAGAATCATCACATTTATCTATTTCCAGAGAGTTCCGGAGTTGCTGTTTTAGAGCTGTCAGGGTCATTAAGTGTTTTCTCAGGTTTTCTTCAGAACCCGTGGCAATGGTGAGGGTCTAATCCGTAACTCCCGTACCAGTATAGAATTCTTCCTATCGTAGTTTAGATTTTGAAGCATGATCTGTCTGTGTGAATTGAGTCTGTTTGAGTCTTGATTGCTAGTTAGTTCATTCATTGTAAATTGGAACTAGGGGTCTAGAGGATTCAACCGTTGATTGGATTTTGTGATGTTAAGAGATGATATATATATATATATATATATATATATATATATATATATATATATATATATATATACGCACATACATAGTTATGAGTAGGGACTATGTGGGAGGGCGGGGGTTCAGGGATGCCTAGACTATCGACGCAACTTTGGAGGGCGGGGCCTCAGAGACGTCTGGGCTAGCGACGCAACTGTGTGGTGCGCGGTGCAGAGACGTTTGCATTCGACGCAGATTTGGAGGGTGGGGGTACAGAGACATACTGTACTAGCGACGCAGCGTATGATATATATCATATATGGAGATGCATGGTGTGTGGTCTAGCTATGCACTATCAGCGCATTGTTTGTTCTTTGTGATTCCTTAGGTGTCTTGATTGTTCATGTTAGAGCTAAACTTCCATAGTGGGAGTTCTATTTACTCAAGTCAGTGTTTTGCGTGGTTAGCATTCCATACCTCACTGAGTGACTCCCCTGTTACTCACTCCTCTCTCTTCCCCATTTCAGGTGATACTGACGACCAGGAGTGATCATTTCGGATTGGTGCTTTTGGGAGTTTTATTTATCTATTTTTAGACTTATGCTTTTATCGATATTTTTGAGACTTATATGTTATTTTGGATTTATGGAGTTTTGAGATGATTTTTGCGATTTAATAAATGGAGATTTCAGACATTTTTATTTATTTATTATTTTGGAAAAATGCGGGTGTTACAGGCAGATTCTAAGAACAATGGTGACAAGGTTGAATTTCCGAAAAATAAGTTTATTGAAACTAGACTTTTAAGAAAAATTGTTTTTTTTTTTTTTGGTTTGGTTCAACCTGTTTAAATCTTTAGGTTAAAAACAAACCAACTAAAATCTTGGTATATGGGTAATTAGAGTTTGCACTATTATTTCAGGGAGAAATCAATTCAAAANATTCTAAGAACAATGGTGACAAGGTTGAATTTCCGAAAAATAAGTTTATTGAAACTAGACTTTTAAGAAAAATTGTTTTTTTTTTTTTTGGTTTGGTTCAACCTGTTTAAATCTTTAGGTTAAAAACAAACCAACTAAAATCTTGGTATATGGGTAATTAGAGTTTGCACTATTATTTCAGGGAGAAATCAATTCAAAACTATTAGTTCGTGGAGAAATAAGAATTAGAGATGGCAATTGGGCTTTCCCGTCCCGTTTCATCCCGTACCGCAGCGGGCTCATCGTTGAACGGGTCACGACGGACCTGTCCTGCATTCGGCCCGTCCCATTTTGAACCTGTCCCGCGAGGCCCGCAAATTTGCGGGCTTATCAAATGAAGGCCCAATCCCGCCCCGCAGCAAGCCTTTACGGGCCAGGTCTGCGGTCAAGGTCTTTGATTGTCATTCCTAATAAGAATACAACTTTTCAATTTAGGGTGATCTGGCAAGAAGATATAGTTTAGTGGAGATCCGATATTATATAATAGTTTCTGTGGGAAAATAGATCGTTAACCCAAAATATGACATGACTAAGATAACGTGTATTGATGACGTAAATGTGACTCAACCTTACCTAACTTTTTTTTATTTGCCAATCTCTGTTTGTGTTGATAAATCGTGTGGTTATCATAATCAAAACTCATTACATTATTATGCTCAATTATTATTTATTATTTATTTGTCTTTATTCTTTTTATGCTCAATTATTTTGTTCACCATTATATTTATAAAATTAATCTATTATAACAATTTTCAACTCTTATTTAAAGTCATATTATTGTAATATTTGTTGGACAAATTCAATCTATTATAATAATTTTCAACTCTTATTTCAAGTCATACTAGATTTTGACCCACATATTCGTGCAGGTAACTTTTCATTTTATAAATATAAAATTTTATACTGTATTTAATACTGAATCAGTTCTATATAATATATTTCTGTCATTTTAAAAATAAATAAATAGATAATATATAGTTCTAAATATTAAAAATTAACATATGTTAACAATATTATTTTCTATAAAATTTATTACATAATTAGGGAATGTTAATATCTTTAAAAATTAACTGATATTTTAGTCACTTAAATGGTAGCTGATATTTTATTTATTATCTAAATGATTTTTCTCAAAATTTACCAATTTAATACAATTTTTATATGTTATTCATTTATTACTATTATTTTAATATAATATAGACTATACTTATAAAATTTATAAATTAGCATATAATTTATTATATTTTGTTTATAATACAATATTAATTAATATTAATTTATAATAATATTATACCACTAATTATGAAACTAATCAGTGTATTAATTAAATAATATTTAAATTTTAAAAAAGATTTTGTTAGATTTTGTCTCAACAGATTTTGTGATTAATAAAACTAAAATTTAAAATTACATTCAAAATAGATTTGTTATTGATACCCTTATAATTATTTAGAAATGATATACATTAAATAAACTAATGTAAATAATAATAATAAAAATGTAACTGAATATATGGATCTAGTATGACTATTTTGTAGTAGATAAAAATGGTACTTCTCTTTTAATAGAGAATACTAGATTTTGACCCGCGCTTTCAAAGCGCGGATTTATGTTTGATGCAAACTTTATATAATCGCATTTCCTATACATGTAGAATGTAGCATAAACTTGTTTAGTTCATTAATTTCATCCAACATAGTATTTTTAAAAATACAGAATATCTTTCGGTGAAAATTTTATATGACCGCATTTTTGTTTTATACAAAGTAGACGTGTGCATAAAATCCATAACTCCATGTCTAAACTCAATCTAAACAAAAAAGTTTGGATCCGTAACCGGTCAAAATCTAAAATATATCAGAATGAGTTTTGTAAGGTGGTACAAAATATATCCGAATCAAAGTGTTATTAGCTAGACATGACGAATAACCCAAAAATCAAAAAAATCTGGAAAAAATCTAAATCAATTTGAATGTCCAAATTAACCATAAATATAAATATTTGAAACATAAATATCTAGTTTAAATATTCAGTACTATATTTTTTTAAATAATATTTAAAATTAATTATCTAAATTTTAAATAAGTACTTTAATATCCAATTTTATAAAAAAATATCTTTTTTTGTTTGTTTTGGTTTTAGATTTTAGATTTCCAAACCAATATAACCTGAATCTGAATGCTATATGGTTATTGTATCGGCTTTAGGATGTGTACACGACGTTTTATAAATCTGATCCATACTTACAAACATGCATACTTACAAATTATGACACCTATGATGTGATATAAATTAGCTTTGATTCAAAATATTCTACCTGTATTCCCAATAGCTACTTGAACTGCCAAACATAACTTAAATTATGTTTTATATTTTGTTAAATTAAGTTTATATTTGATAAATATTTTGTCTATTTATTATAATAACCCGTAAAATTATAATCATAAAAATTTCAGTAATAGCATGTTTCATCATATAACTAAATATTAATAGTAGCTACTATTAATATTTATTTTATAATATATATATATATATATATGTATAAACGATTTTAAGAATTTATATATGATAATTATATTATTATGTATTGGCGGAGGTTTGAAGATTTTTTATTATTATTTCGTGTATCAGTTACAGATAATTAAATATTAATTTTTATATCCTAATGTTTTAATTTAGATATGTATATTAAATATATAAAATTATTTCTTTTTTTTTTAAATATCTTATGGTAGTATTTGTTATTCTGTAAATGTAATTTATTTAGTTTATAATTTTTAAAGTATATTAATTTATATTATAATTATTATTTTGTGTAATTTTTAGTTACAAATATGAAATAATTATATATAAATGTTATAAAAGGTTATTTATTATTCTATAAATCAAAATGAGTTAATACTCATTAGTAATTTAATTTAATATTATTTTACGTTTTTTATTATTAAAAAAATATTAAAACAATAAATATTTTTTTTTAAAATAAGAATATATTAAAGATATTGTTAAAATGTAATCTGTAAATTAGTTAAAAGTATCTTTTTGATATATTATTTTGAATATATTTAAATATTATATTTTTATTTAATAATAACTAAGTTTGTTGTACGTAACATAACATAAATTAAATAAATATAATGTTTTAACCTAGACTACTTGCAAGTAGATAAAAAGTGCTTATGTTTTAATAGTATTGATTATTGTAAATTTTCTGTATAATCTAAACATATACGGTTTAAGTTACATATAGGGTTTATATTAGATATATGGTTTCTATTGTATATAATCTAATATATATGGTTTAAGGTAACCATGTAAGTACGTTTTGGATATACAAAACTAGCATCGTGTATCATACAAAATTATATTATATGATTTAATAATATGATACTCCTTCCGTTTTGAATTAGTTCTCAATCTAGAGAAAAAAATTTGTTTCAAAATAAATGTCGCTTTAGAGTTTCAAGACAAAATCTATTAATTTTATATGATATTTTATTTTTATTGATTTAAAAGTGGTTAAGTATATAGCTAATTGTGTTTTTATCTTGAAAATATGTAAAATTAAATGTTTTCTTAATTCGTGTGCTAAAACCTAAAATGGCAACTAAAAGGAAACAAATGGGTATTTGATTGATTGATAACCATGTAAAATATGATATTCAGTTTTGATATTGTTTCTGAAAACAACACTACCGATATTTTCTTATCACCAAAAATTAGCCAATAAATTATCTTTCATGAAAATAACTTTTTATATTGAATCCATTTAAGAAATGTTAAAAATTAATATTCCTTTAATATGTTTGACTTTTAATATTGAATATCCAGTAATAATTGTATCTTCTCATGGAAGATTCACCTACTAAAAGCTATCTTCCCTCCATTTCAAGAAGATTAACATTCTAGAAAAAATATTTTTTTAAAAAGATATATTTTTTTTTATATTTTCTATGTATAATTTAATGAAAAATTGTAGATTCCAAAAAAAATTAATTATGTTTTTTTTTAAATTCTATTGGTTTAAAAATATAGGAAATTGTTATCTATAATAAATGATGTATTGGTTAAAAATATATAGGAATTTTTTATCTATATATGAGTATATAATAAATCGAGATTCCTTCCTAGCAAATCAGATTTAAAAATTCCAAACTTCTAGCTGTATATTTTTTTGTCTCTTCTTTCTTCAAATTAATGCTTCCAATTTTATTATAATACTCATATAATTACCAACATATATTACCAATATTGTTATTTCCTATCTTTTATTATATTATTCGAATATTAATATGTTTGTTATCTTCTTTCTCAAGCAGATGAATGTCAATGACATTGAGGACCAAACAAGCGAGAGGACAATTGAAATTATAGTGAATAATATTGCAGATGCGATATTGGTCTTCACTTCTTCAAATCATTGTTTCGATTGATTTATAATTTTTGTGACAACCTATCTCGTAGAAGCTCATAGCGCTACAGCGCATCGACCCTAACCCCTCTTTTATGAGTTTTCACTAACTCCATAATTAAGTTATTGGTGCGCCTCGAACCCAAGACCTCACCCTTTAACAATTCTTTCACATGATAAGATGTCACCAATTGATCAATTGGTTCAGCTTATCCTGTGGAAGAGTTGTTAAAGGGTGAGGTCATGGATTCGAGGCGCACCAACAATCTAATTATGGAATTAGTAAGAATTCATAAAAAAGATATTTGGGTCAATGCACTGCAGTGCTATAAGCTTTCACGGGATAGGTTGTCACAAAATTTTCAAGAATTGACAACGAAATATTAAATTATATTTAGCTTAGATGAAGCTAGATACGTATTTAATTGAGGAAAAACCAGTAAATCATGTTGGAAGAGTGACAGTACAAGCAAACAAGGGTTGTGGTCCATATGTTTTTAACATGAATTGATCAAATAACATATGACATGTTACTAGAAGATGACTATATCCTCAGAGTTTTGCAGCTCTACGTATAGTATAATATGAATTGTAGAGATAATTATAATCTTTCCCATGCTTATAGATAATTTATTACAGAGAAAAGACATGATTATTATTATATTTAGTTATGATATATTAAAAAGAAATGATTATTATTACATTACGGGAAGCTTCCAGCTTTCTCTCTTAAAATAAACCTTATCATATTATTGGTCCATAAAATGAAAATGTTTATAATATGACATGTATTGATAACTCATCACTAATGTGAAATTACCTTATCTAACCCATTCTTATTTACCACATTTTTAATCTTGATTTCGTATTAAAAACCGTGTGGTTATCCTAATCAAAACTCATTAGGTTATTATGCTCTATTATTATCATCATTTATAAAGTTTGTTGTATCATGTACCATATATGGTGCACTGTTTACTATTTATAAATTATTGTTAATGTTACCTACGGCTTTGGATATGCAAAGTTGATTAGAAGAAATTAAGGTAACAAAATAGTACGTATGGTGACATAAAAAGATACTAGAATAGAGACGGTACAATATTATTATATAGTAGAGTTTTTTTCTGCACGTAAATATTTTAATTTTTTGTTTTTTGAAATTATTATATAAGTGGTTTGGCTTAAATTTTTATTAAGATATATTTTATATTTTTTTAGTTCTCTCTAGTTATATTATAATATTTCAACTTTTTCTCGTTATATCTAAATGATATTACTTTTAAATTTTTAGATTAAAATAGAAAACATTTTATGATATTTTTAAAAAATTATTCAGTTAAAGAAGACAGAAATACGTTAGAATTGGTTTTCTTCTCTTTGTCTTCGAGCTCCATTGACTTCTAATGTAGAATGATGTCCCATTGTTTTCTAATTATAATTTAGCTAATGCGTTTTTTTATTTTAATATGTCTTTGTATCTAAGTATACATAGATTTTTTTATATTTTTTTTATGCCGTAAATATTAAATGGTGAATCCAAAATAAAATTTTATATTTAATAGTTTCATTTTAAATATTGCATTTTCCAAGTTATGATCTTTTCTGGTAGAGAAAATAATTAAAATGTGGTGTAACATACCATTAGAAACTTTTTTTTATATTTTACTAATCCATAGATAAGCACTATAAAATGATTGTGGGATAAGAATTGTAAATTATGTAAGGTGATACAATACTGCTAATTAAAAAAAAACTCTTGTTTTTAATTAACAATATACACATTTCTAAATTAAAACTGATTATTAATTGATGTTTAGTTTATCTACATTATATATAGCTATGTAATCACGATAGACATTATTATTTTAAAAGTGTGTTGCCTTCTTAGTCTCCAAATGTTTTGTAATATTTTTTTTAAAATCACACTTACGTTAAACATCATAGGTAGTCTTAGGATTTAAATTGTCATTTTATGTTCTTAGATCAAATAAAATCCAATGGTACATGAGATCACTTCTCAAACGTACTATGAACGTATGATACATGAATTTTCCACTCTCTTCTCCTAGAGACTCAGATGTCCTCTATGTGTACCCATAATCTTCCAACTATACACTAATCTCCGGCTTGTACGCGTTCACTCCAACACTCTAGTCAATAATGCATACATATAAAAGATCACACATGACCAGTTGCAAATTAATATAAGGGATAAGGAAAAAAGGGAAAGAGAAAGTAGTGTAACTGTGGAACTTTGAAGAGTTCATCTAATCCTTTTAGATCGAGATGGGAATTATGCAAGAGGTCGTACCTGGTGAAGATAAAAAAAGTACAGCATATTCAGAAGGAGAAAAATAGAACTAAAGCTAGGTGTAAATCTAGGATGATAGACCAAAGACACCTAAAATAAATTTATAACTAAAACTTACTTGCATGAATCATAGACATCTTGAATCTGCGTGATGTCAAATCGGCTGAAAGTTAAACGCAACTATTAGTACTACTCTCACTCACAAGCCTCTACCAGAAATAAAGTAAATTTGAGAAGCATTGCTAAAATAAAATAATTTACTCTTTTCTTTCACTGTAGAGATCCCTTGCAAGTTTTATCCACCGAGCAAACATCAGAAGGAACCCTTCACTACCACATGGTAATCCAGAAGCAGTCTGATCGCTGTCAATGTTTTTTTTGCCAAGGGCCTTTGGTTGATCATATGGATGAATTATATCATATGGCTCAGTGAGGTTCTCATCCTGATCCATTGCAAGTAGTCTTACTTGTTCAGTCATATTCTTAGTTAATTTCACATAATTATTTAGAAAGCAATTCAACAGGTAAGGAATTGTTTTATAGAAATAACTTTATGGACTCTAATCAATAACTTTTTAATGAGGGATTAACAAAAAAAAATGAGAGCAATGCCACAGAGGTTACAAATGTGCTGTTCTCAGTGCAGTATGAAGTATTGTGTTGTTATGCAAACAAAAATAAACACTTTTGGTGATCTGTTTTACATTAGTAACGAACTAATAGAAGATGGAAAAGTATGAGTACCATGTCAAGGAGGAGTTCTGGGAATTGTTATACACAATGAAAGGAAATTTGATGGTTTGAAGGATATATTCACCTTTCAGGTTTTTTTCTTGTCCTTCAACATAATTCTCTCCAATTTGCAACACATCAAAAACATTTTAGCAAGCTACGTTTGAAACAGAAGATTAGCTTTTACTAAAGATATTTGTATTGCTTGTCACCTTCAGTTTCTGATTTATAACCGATCACTCTGCATGTTCAAGAATATGTGCTTCAGAAATCCTGCCTGCACCAAAATATCAAATGATCTAATTCAGTTTATATGCTTGATTCCGGTGGATTTGTGAATTCAAAATCAGTAGGAAAAGAAAAAGAAACCGGATATAAAATAAGGAGCAGGTTCCTTAACATTGACATCATACTTACATGCCATCTCTAAGCTCAGATTTCCAAAGCTACTTTCCACTTTCAGATACAAACTCAATCAAATACACGTCAGCCTTCTCAATCATTTGTTTGCCTTTTTAAGATCAGAAGCAAAGCAAACACTACAAGAAAACTAAGCCTTTACTAGGAAATTTTACTAGGAAAATTCTTCCTCGTAAAATTACTAAGGCCTTACTTCGAATTTACGAGGAAAGCAAATTTCCTCGTAAGTTCCTCGAAAAATTACGAGAAAACGTTTTCCTCGTAAGACCTTAGTAAAGACTTTCCTCGTAAACGCATAGTAAAAGTTTACTACGAAATTAGGAGGAAACTGTTTATTACTACGAAATTAGGAGGAACTGGATAGGAAATATCGAATTTAAATAAAAAACGTGTTTTGTACCTATTTTTCCTAACAATTTCCTAGTAAATGCTCAGATTCGAAAATTTCTATAAATACCACCTTATGTGATTCATTTGAAACACACCAAAAAAAAATCAGCTATAAGCTTGATCAAACACAAAAAAATGTCTGGTCCGGGAAATATTTTCGAGTTGCGGCAGTGGATGTATTCACACAGAGATAATAACGGGAGGGTGACGAACGAATTTCTGGAAGGGTTGGAAACGTTTATGCATCAAGCAGATTCTACACCACTCACGCAGGAAAGTGGTAAGATGTTCTGTCCTTGTCGGAAATGCTGCAATAGCAAATTAGGCCCTCGTGAAAATGTTTGGAAGCATTTAATAAATAGAGGTTTCATGCCATATTATTATATTTGGTATCAACATGGAGAAGATGCTAGTTGTAGGAATGAAGGTAGCANCTGCTAGAATGATGAGTATTAAAACCGATCACAATCTACCTGAAAATTGTATGGATGCATGGGCAGACTTGTTTAAAGAGTATTTGCCAGAAGACAATGTGTCTGCTGAATCTTATTATCAGATTCAGAAATTGGTATATAGTCTTGGGTTGCCCTCGGAGATGATAGACGTTTGCATCGACAACTGCATGATTTACTGCGGAGATGATGAGAAGTTAGAAGAATGTCGATTTTGTAAGAATCCACGATTCAAACCGCAAGGTCGAGGGCGCAATAGGGTACCGTACCAAAGGATGTGGTACCTACCAATCACAGACAGATTGAAAAGATTGTACCAATCTGAGGAGGGATGAGATGGCACGCCGAGCATACTCAGATGGATGGAGAGATGACTCATCCATCAGATGCAAGAGCCTGGAAACATTTTAACAATGTACATCCACATTTCGCTAGCAATAGCCGGCATGTGTATCTTGGATTATGCACTGATGGTTTTAGTCCATTTGGAATGTCTGGGAGACAATATTCATTGTGGCCGGTCTTTCTTACACCGTATAACCTGCCACCGGAGATGTGCATGCGACGAGAGTTTCTATTCATGAGCATCTTAATACCTGGTCCAAAACATCCAAAAAGATCTCTCGACGTTTTTCTACAACCACT
>CAKOAT010226821.1:27356-43042 GCA_932364175.1 Eruca vesicaria subsp. sativa | reverse complement strand
TATATTGGAACGGTCAGGGTTTTTGAGGCAACTTGACAATTCCACGCCTCAAAGCTATCAGGAAATCTCTCAATCCTGATATAATGCTTCTCGTGAAATCCAAGCATGTAGATATGCAAAGAACTTTGTTAAATAACTAGTATACATAACTCTTTTTTGTATCAGCCTGCGGTAGCAGTGGAGTTTCTACAGTTTTTTGCAATGATAGGGTTAAGATCTTGTTGTTAGATAACTCGTCTTTGTACTGTACAAATATCTATATTGAAGATAACACCAACACTTTTTGGCTGTTTTATATATATGTATATATGGAAATCCAGCTGGCAAATATAGACAAAACTAGTGGTATGGATTAATGTAATCAGAATATGAAATTCATTGTCATAACAAGCCTCATATGATGATTAGTAAATTAAGCGACATAAAAACCAAAGAAGTAAATCAATGTAGAATTCTCAGGTTATATATTTTTTTCTTTCTCTTTAATGGAATTCTAACCGTCTTTGGTCTTCATGATATTAGAACCATAGGTGGAAGGTTTATATGGATTGAGAAAATATCAAATTACACAATTATGTCTAATTGATACCGCTGTAGAGAATTTTGATTGGTTTGAGATGTACCCCGTGATATTGATTCTCTTCTTCCTTGGATTGGAACTGATCACCGACATTTACTATTAACTACCAAAGAAAATAAATGGAGATAATATAATATGATTTGATATGACAGCAGATGGAGATTATGTTATGATATTCAATAGGTAACAAATATTGAGTTAAGAAGGCAACAATGCTCCAACAGGAAATTTCATTCGATCATAAAGAAGTGTAGAAGAGCATTAGCACAATGTAGAAGCAAGTAGAATACAAATTCAGGGAAGCTCATAAACCATCTTAAACATGAAATTAATAAAGTTTATAATTCTTATATTATTGACTATTCACTTAAGAAATCTGAAAACTCGATTCAAATTGTGGTATCGCCTTGAAGAGGAATATTGAAGGACTAAAAGTAAGGTTTTTTGGTTACATGCAGGTGATAAAAATATGAAATATTTTCATGCCAAAACAAAGTAGAGACGACACTACAATCAAATTATCCATATTCAAGATGATCAAAGGAAGATTTATTCAAAAGTCAAAGGCAATCAAAATCATTTAACTAGCTACTTTAACTCGCTATATACCAGCAATAGATGTAATATTAATGCTAAATTGTTAAATGACATTCTTTTATGATGTAGCATAACATCAATATGCACTAACGATAAAGCTTTGAGTTTTGTTTTTCCTTTTTAGTTTAGGTTTTACTTATTTTCCTTTTACTTTTAAACTTAGGATCTTCTTTTCTCCTATAAAAGAAGATCACGTTATTGTAATCTAGCATACTTGAATTTTTAATAGCAATTGCATTACAGAGCTTTAATAAGCACTTAGAGGAGTACTCTAGTTTCTTGATTCTTGTTAAGAGTATTACCGAGATCAAACCATTCTTGCCGTGTTGAGAGCATCAAAAACGTCAGGATTACTTTGATTCCACAGAACTTATTCCGTTCTTGTTGAATCTTCGTTCCTTAGCTTCCGCCTCTCCATCATTTTACTAGTCACTGAGGATATCAACAACAGTCAGACATGTCTAGTGACAGAGAAATAGATCAAAGACACAATGTTTGGAATTAATTAGCCTCACATTTGTTTGATTCCCAAGGTAGAGAACCTACTCCCCATTAAAGATGATATACCTATAAGCTCAGCAAATGTCGCATATAAGATAATTTCAAAGATACTGACTGAACGTCTTAAACCATGGTTGCATAGCATTATCTCTAAAATTCAGCATGCATTCATCACAGCTAGACTAATTACTGACATTGTCTTAATAGTCTATGAATTAATGCATTTCCTCCATACAAACAATCTTAAGAATAAGTTCATGGCATTAAAACTTGATATAGCTAAACTTTGATATGGTTGAATGGTAATTCATTGATATAGTTATGTAGAGAATGAAATTACATCAGGAATGAAGAGACTTGATAAAGATATGTATCACCACAATTACCTATCCAGTATTAGTTAATGGAGAGTTCACACAGATCATCAAACCAAAACTAGGATTAAGACAAAGTGTCCCTATCTCGTCTTATCTCTATATTTTATGTACTGGAACACTTTCTAGATTAATAAAACAATATATAAACGAAAGAAGACTCTATGGTTTTAAAAAATCTCGCAAACCTGTAATATCTCACTTACACTATGCAGATAATTCGTTGGTGTTATGTAAAACAAATAAAGAACAAGACATCAATTCTTTTCATATTCTCAACATATACCATAGAACCTATGGTCAAAAATAAACTATACAAAGTCTGCAATCATATTTGGAAAATGTACACTTTCACATATCTAAGAAAGTATTGCTAAAAAAATTCATAGATAAGATAGGAGGGTTTGGTAAATATTTAGGGTTTCTAGAAAATATTGACAGAAATAGAACAAAAAGGAGCATTCTAGTATATACTTAAGAGGATCAAAACTAAATTGGATTGTTGGTACTCAAAATTCTTTTTCCGGTGAAGAAAGACTTCTAAAAACAGTGACTATTGTTTTACCAACTTACACCATGTCATGTTTCATGCTACCCAAAACGTACTTAAGAAGATTATAAAAGTTATAAGACAATTCCGATGATCAGCCAACCAAGATAGGCATGCGATTCCGAGGATTGCATGGGAAAAGATTACAACATTAAAAAATGGTAGCTTGGATTTTCATGATATGTTGGTCTTCAACAAAACACTCTTAATAAAACAAGCCTGGAAATAATTACTCAAACATCTTCATTGCTTGCCAGGGTTTATAAAGCAAAATACTGTAGAAAAACATTTTTGGAAGCTTACAGTTATCAAATTTCTAGTTACACTTGGAGAAGTATAATCCAGACTCACCTTGATAAGCTAGAGATAATTGGTGATGGTGAAAGTTTGGAAAGATATATGGCTCTCAAGGGAAGCAAATATGATTCCTAGAGACCTGAATATCTTTCTCATTCTGATACTATAGAAAAAATATTTTTTGGAAGCTAACAGTTATCAAACCTCTAGTTACACATGGAGGAGTATAATCTAGATCCAGGCCTTGATAAGACATGGATAAGTGGGGATGGTCTAAAAGTAAAAGTTTTGGAAAGATAATTGGTTTTCAGGAGAAGCAAACTCGAATATCTGTCTCATTCTAATATAATAAATAAATATTTATTTATTACATGTACAAAGTGATAGAATCCAAACAAGTTTCGGAATCTAATACAAGATAATGATGGTACAATTTTTTTAAGAATCATGCCACATCTAAAAGAGAGTCAAGATGTTATAAGCTGGATTCATATGAACACGAGAAAGTACACAGTTAAATCATGATGCCCCATTCAAATATTCATAAACATAGAATATCAAACTAATCAGGTTCCAAGTTTTTTTCTTCTACTTATTCAAAACCAAGCATGGAACAGATTTTGGATACTCAAAATACTTTCTAAACTGAAAATATTTTGGTGGAAATATTCTGTAATGGTCTTCATGTTGCTGAAAATCTAGCTAAAAAATAGGGGGAGAATGGATAATCTTTGTCAGGTTTGTAGGAAATAAACATCAAATATTAAACACATTCTTCTTGACTGATAAGTTGCTAAAAAAAGTATGGTTTCTTTCGCTATTGGATAGATTTTCTCAACTTGACCATGATAGTACAATTATGAAATTTTTCTAGTTTTAAGTTGATAAAGATTAAAAGGGTACCAGCAATCTACTTCCCATTTTTCTTGGTTGGAGAATCTGGAAAGTGTGTAATAAGCTTATTTTTGAAAATAAAAGAAATTATATTATTCATGTCATAAATGCAACACTACTAGATAAAACTATTTTTGAAGAAACAGAGACAGAATCATGATCATGTTATATCTCATTTTAGACTTATCTCTTACCTAAGTATCATTTTTAATATTTTTCCACAAGAAACAAAGTTTTTTTTTGAGACGCTTCATGAAATTCTCAGCTAACAAAACTGTAATAGGATGGTCCTTAATAACCAAATAAGGCAATTTTCAGCTTGAAAGGAACACTGCAATCGAACTAACTACCACACTTTTAGAAGCATAAGCAATGGCCATGTTACTAGATGTTCAACAATGAAAACCGATTTGCATATACACATATTATATTTCTAGGTGATTGTATGGAACTACTCAAAGAACTAAATTCACATACCAAGAAGAAGAAGAAGTCACATATCCATGATGCAACATCTATTATAACTAACATTATGATATTATGAATGTAACACATTGAATTATTTTAGATTGCACCATTTACCTAGATTTGTTGATCATCTAATAAAAAAATACCATGCAACTAATGTAATTATCTAGTATTAAGTGAATGAACATGAGAATATTCTTCAAAAGATTTGATATATTATGTTGAGATTCAGCAGTCATATTTGTAGGGAAGTTGTAACTAGTTTACGTAGTATATATACTCTGTAATCATCTCAAAGACGAAAAAGAAATGCAAATATTCTCATGGTATCAGAGCTTTCCTCTATCTAATAAGTTTTCTTTTCCTTCGCATTCTTATAAGAACTTCAATCTTCTTGTTCTTATCAATGGCACCAGATTGTACTTTTGGAGTCACGAACATAAAATCTCACATCCCTCTTATTCTAGACACAAATGATCATAATTACGATGCTTGAAGAGAGTTATTTCTAACTCACTGTTTGGCCTTCGATGTTCTTGGCCATGTTGATGGAACCTCTACTCCAACCGGCACAGACGATCAAACATGGTTAAAGAGAGATAGCCATGTTAAGCTCTGGATTTATGAAACCCTTGATCTTCCTCTGTTCAAATAATCATTTAAGACCGGCGGTACTGCACGAGACATCTGGCTCAGAATAGAAAACCAGTTCTGTAACAATAAAGAGGCTAGAGTGATGCAGATTGATATAGAGATCCGTATGCTGGAAATTGGTGATCTCTCCATTCGAGACTACACCCGATGTCTCAAATCTCTCGCAGATATTCTCTCTAACTTGGAGTCCTCGGTGAATGACAAAATTCTTGTGATGTACATGCTTAATAAACTCAACGAGAAGTTCGACAACATCATCAATGTCATCAGGCATCAAATGTCATTCCCCTCGTTCCATGATGCTAAATCAATGCTGTTGGATGAAGAATCTCGACTAAAAAAGTCACACAAGTCTTCCACATCGCACACTGCTCACTCATTTTCATCTACTGATCTTGTTGCTGACACATTATCACGACCTCAAACACAACAACGATTCAACAACAACCTTGGAAATGGTCACAACAACATTCAAGGGAGAGGATGTAACAACTACAACTCGAGGCAATCCTATCACAACAAAACACAGCCTTAGTACTGGCCATCACCAATGCTCCCATTCAACTAGCAGTTGAAAAACATTCCACCATGGAATCTGTATAATACAGCTCTCCAGCAATGGGGTCTTCTTGGTCCAAAACCGCAAGCACAACAACATACATAAGCTAATGTTGCAGATGCCTCACAGATCCAAACAACACAGCAGTTTATTGACGCCTTCAACACCATGACCTTCATGATCCGACTTCAAGAGGCTGGTATATGGACAGTGGTGCAATAGCGCATTTGGCCTCAACGACAGGCTCCATTATGTTAGTAAAATGAACACCGGAACATCAGTAACTGTCGGTAATGGCTCTGCCATTCCAGTTAATCATTCTGATACTCACTCACTTCTCACTCCTTATTGCTCTCTTCATTTTAATAACGTTTTAGTCGCACTAAATATCATTAAGAACTTCATTTCGGTACGTCGTTTCACTAAAGATAATGCTTGTTCTATAAAGTTTGTCCATTTGGTTACTCGGTGAAAGACCTTCTCACACGGACGACTCTTCTCTGCAGTAATAGTGAAGGAGATCTTTACCCAGTGCTTCTTGCTATCAATAAGAACAAGCCTCATCATGCTTTCATGGCTGTTTTTTTCCTCAAAATGGCATCATCGACTAGGCCATACAAATAATGAGATGTTAAAATCTCTTCTCTCTTCTCGATCTCTTACTTGTAATAAAGACAACTTACTAACTTGTTGTAATGCTTGCCAACTTGGGTAACATGTAAAATTTCCATTTTATAATCTACTCTACTACTGCTAAACCTTTTGAGCTTATTCATTCAAATATTTGAACATCGCTAGTCTTAAGTCTGAGCGGGATTCAATATTATTTTTGTTTTCAGATGATTTCTCTCATTTCTTATGGGTCTATCCGCTTCGTCAAAAAACCGAAGTCTTCTCAAAATTTCTTCACTTCTCAGCCAACATCAAAAATCAATTTGCCACAACCATAAAATCTTTTCGATGTGACAATGGTGGGAAATACTCAAACAATCAATTTCACCAACATTTTGCAGAATATGGGATCTTGGCACGCTTCTCCTACCTGTACACATCTCAACAAAATGAAAAATCCGAAAGGATGATAAGTACTCTCAATAAAACTATACGGGCTCTTCTATTCCAAGCTCATCTCCCTCCATGTTTTTTGGTTCAAGCTTTACATGTTTCGGTATACCTCAAAACATGATTTCTTCCTCTTCTATTAATCATAAAACACCATTCTCTATTCTCTTTGGCAAACATCCCACTTATGATCACCTGAAAGTATTTGGGTGCCTCTGATTATACCATCATCAAGAAGTCTACTATATACAAGTTGTCTCCACGGTCTACCCCATGTTTATTCGTTGGTTTTTCGATGCAACATCGGGGTTACCATTGCTTGGATCTCAACACCAACAAAATCATTCTTTCGAGACATGTGGTGTTTGACGAATCAACTTTTCCTTGTGAGCTCAAACAGTCGACCACTTCCAAAACCTATAATTTTCTTCATGTATCTGATGAACCTTCTCTACTCTTCCACCAGATACTAGCTCCATCTCCACCTCAAATTTCTGCTACTAATACCATTTCACACACCACACAAAATGCCCCCGCTCCAACATCAAATACATCTACCACTCAACATACAATGAAAACACGGAGTCAAAGTGGCGTTCATAAACAAAAGCAGGTCACTTCTCTGATATCTTCTACCATCTCTCCCATTCGAAGCACCTACCAAAAAGCTCTAAATGATCCTAACTGGAACCCGACAGTTACTGAAGAGTATGATGCTTATGTTACTAATAAGACTTGGAGTCTTGTGCTTCGTCCAAAAGGGGCAAATATTGTTAACTCTATGTGGCTTTTCAAAAATAAATATGAGGCACATGGAGTTCACCGTCGATACAAATCTCGGCTTGTGGCGAACGGAAAAACTCAAGCAGAAGGTATCGACTACAACGAAACTTACTCTCCGGTCATGAAACCTGCGACAACTCGCTCTGTCTTGCATGTCGCTCTTTCTCGTGATTGGAAAATATTTTTGAAGTTTACAATTTTTCTTTATTAGTTGACAAAAAATGCATTGAAAATAGAAAATACAACCATTTTTTTCCTTAGAAAATGTATCTATTTGGAAGATAATTTTTCACTTTGTCTTGCACATCGCTCTTTCTCGCGATTAGAACATCAGAAAATTAGATGTAAAGAACGCTTTCTCCCATGGCAATCTCTCAATAATCATCTACATGCACCCGCCACTAATCTACATTATCTTTCAAGATAATAAAATGATTGAATAAAATATACTCTCTCTCTCTTTCAAATAGATACATTTTCTAAGAAAAAAATTGTTGTATTATTTTCTAAAATATACTTTCTCTCTTTCAAATATATACATTTTTTAAGAAGTGTGAAAATTTTAAAACATGTATTATTTTTAAAAGAGGGAGTATTTTATATTTTGACAAAAAAGAGGGAGTATTTTATAGTAAAATTCAATTTTGTTAGATACACTTGTTTTACGGAACCCAACATCATTCACAAATTTGCTTATGAATTTGACCGGTGTACTTGTTTTACCGAACCTATCTATTTACCGAACCCAACATCATTCACAAATTTGCTTCAATCAATGGGTTCACAACGTACTCTTTTTAGTGCATCTACTAATGTCATGGAATCAAATGAAGATTTGAATACAGTTGCTTTAGTCTATCAATGGTTAATATATCATGTCTTTTCATTCTTCTATCTAAAGGAAAACAAAAACAAAATACATGAAAAATGATTGGAGAAAATAAATAATAAGATAAAACAAATATTCTCTTCGTTTCATTTTAATTGTCATTCTAGGTTTTTACACACAGATTATAAAAACATTTAATTTTACATATTTTCAAGATAAAAACACAATTATCTATACACCTAACCACTTTTTAACCAATAGAAAAATATAATATCATATAAAACTAATAAATTTTTCCTCGAAACTCTAAAACAACACTTAGAAACAAAATTTTTTATCTAAAATGACAATTATTTTGAAACCAGGGAGTAGTAAATAAAAAGGAAACGAAGCAGAAACAACAAGACAAAGCACTAGCCAATTACCTAGGAAACGCACGTTCACTCTTAACACGCTTATTACACACAAATCTCTCTCTCTCTCTTTAATACTCAGAGCCTTCCTCTCTTTCTTCTGCATCTCTCTGTTTCTCGTCCTCCTGTTGTATTTTGTTTTATAATTTCCCGTTCTTAATTGACTCTCTCTCTTTTTTTTTTTTTTAATTTCCATCTCTGTTTTTCTCCTCTGCAATCTCTGTGTTCCCTTCTCTCTCTTAACGTCTGACTGATGCACTCTCTCTCCCATTGGATTCATCGCCGTGAATAAATGGGGTGCATGTTCTCTCACCTCGCCGCCAAATTCGCCTTTTTCCCTCCCTCTCCTCCCACCTACCACGTCACAAAAACACCCGAGGGAAAACTCTCCGCCGTCTCCTCCTCCACTTCCTCCACTTTTCCCGCCGCCGGAGACTCATCACTCGACGTCAGAGTGGTGAAGACGAGACGTGGAAACAAAGTTACAGCTTTTTACCTGAGAAATCCTAACGCGAGACTCACACTTCTGTACTCTCATGGAAATGCCGCAGATTTGGGACAACTCTTCGATCTCTTCGTTCAACTCAAAGTCAATCTCCGAGTCAATCTTATGGGGTCTCTCTCTTTCTCTCTCTCTCTCTCTCTCTCTCTCAGATGCTCGCTCTCACTCTTTCTCAGTGTTCATACTCTTCATACGGCGTCGTTTCATGTCACCTAAATTTCTTACTTCTATTGGTTTATATGGTTTTCTTCGAAATGTTTGTATTTTAAATTCTGTACGTAAACAGTATCATAAATTACGACAATTAAAACAAGTGTACTTTTTTTTTGTTCAAAAAACAAGTGTACTTATCTTTTGAATATTTGTTAATTTCTTTTTTTTTTCTAAAATAAAGATCCAGTTTTTTTTTCTTGGAGAAAGCTCACGCTTTTGGGGAATGGGTTCTTGTCTGCGCCCAAAAAGTTCAGATTTTGTGATGTTTCCCACAAATTTTCCTTTATTTTTTTTTTGTTTTCTGGTTCGCCACAATTTTACTAAAATGTATTTTTTTTTCTTAGTTTATCGACGTTTTAGATTCCTGAACTTTTTTTTTTTTTGTAAACTAGATTCCTGAACTTGACATTTAGTTTTACCCTTAAGTTCAATTCAAAGTTACTCACCTACCACCATCAATGTGTATTTACTCTTTTTACAACATTCGGTTCAAAACAGAAGATGTGTAGGTAGGTAAATACTATAAGGTGTAACCTATTATTCGAGTAATGAATAAGAGTCAATTTATGATGATTCTTTTATAGCTTCGTTGCTTAGAATTATGTTTTTGCAGGTATGATTATTCAGGCTACGGAGCTTCTACCGGTAAGGTGTGTAGCGTCTACTTTATAATTGTGAATTTTGGTTAGATTTAAGCTCAATAACATAATTCTGGCATAAAATGTGATTTAGTTAGCTTCTTACGTTTGTTGGGATGTTTTGCATCGATCTCTTAAGCCTGGTTAAGTTTGTTATCTATCATGGGCGATATCTTAGATTATTCGAGTGATTGGTATGAGAATTCTCTCTCCATTTAACATTATTGACCAACTGTGGTTTATAATCTGTATGTTTGCAGCCGAGTGAGTACAATACTTATGCAGACATTGAGGCGGTTTACGAGTGTTTGCAGACAGAATATGGGGTTGGGCAGGAAGATTTGATATTGTATGGTCAATCCGTTGGCAGTGGACCCACGTTGCACCTTGCCTCTAAGCTTCCTCGGCTTAGAGGTGTGGTTCTTCATAGTGGCATTCTCTCCGGTCTTCGTGTTCTGTGTCACGTTAAGTTCAAGTTTTGTTGTGACATTTATTCGGTAAAGATCCCTTGGCTTCCAAGCTTATTTGTTTTGCTGGTTTATTTTATGGGCTTTGAATTCTCGGTTTAGGAAGTGCGAATGACTAAAGCCACGTAAATCTAGTTAAATATATGTGAACCACACGTTTTTAGATATGTCATGTAGATAAATCTAAGGTTAGATAGGCTATGTTGGTGACTACTAATTTGGAAGCCAACCGGTTTAGAAGTGTGTATGGTTAATCTAAAAGCTAGCCGGTTTAGAAGTGGCTATGGTTTGTCTGGAAGAAAACCGGTCTAGGCCTTCTTCAGGGTTTTAGTACTATCCTTTTACTGATTAGTGTTGTGTAATTGCAGAACATAAACAAGATCAAGAAGGTGAAATGCCCAGTTCTTGTCATACACGTAAGTAAAAATAGGTCTCTTGTTTACATCCTTGGCCTATCTGATGAATTTTTACTGATATTGTTACTTATTTATCGTTAATGCAGGGAACAGAAGATGATGTGGTAAATTGGCTACACGGTAACAGACTTTGGAAGATGGCAAAGGAACCGTATGAACCGCTTTGGATAAAAGGTGGTGGACATTGCAACCTCGAGATTTATCCGGAATACATTAGACATCTCTATCAGTTTATACAAGACATGGAGAACACAACCACTAAATCTCGTCTCAAGAAGATATGGCAAGATATCCGCAGGAGAGATGAATCCAAAGGATGTTGTAGTTTTGGACTGTGCAGACCGAAATGCCCTCGGTGTCCCAAACCTAGTTGTGGCGAATGCGGTTGTTGCAAGTGCTCGTGTCCGTCGTTGAAGGGATGTTTCTCTTGCTGTAAGAAACCAAGCTGTGGTAGTAGTAGTTGTTGCAAGTGCTCGTGTCTGTCGTTGAAGGCGTGTTTCTCTTGCTGTAAGAAACCGAGCTGTGTTAGTAGTTGTTACTTTCCCAAGTTCAAATGCTGCAGCTGCTTTGGAAAGCCTAGTTGTCCGAAATGCTCTTGTTGGAAATGTCTAAAATGCCCCGAGTCAGAGTGTCGACAGAGTTGTTGCTGTGCTGGTTGTTTTAGCTGGCTGTGTTGTTGTGGCGGAGGGAGGAGGAAGGAGGGGGAGACGAGAGGAGGGACTACGGTGGCGAAGAGTTAGGGGTAATTTTGGTATAGATTTTGTTCGAAGATATGATTCATGGGAACATTTAGTATTGACGAGAGGACCTCTTTGGCACCACTTAACCTAGTCCTTTCTGCAGCACAAATGAAACTAAAAGAACTCGACTCTAATGGTTTTCCAGCTCTAAAGATGAAACCCAGATGCCATTCTCAGTTCTGTAGCTGTATGAACTTGAGATGCAAACCGGTAGCGTAAACCCAAAACAATTTAACAAAGATGTCCTATATTGAATACTCTAATCAAGTAAGTACTGAAGATAACAGTGTCTTCTTTGCCAAGTTAGGTCACATCCTCTATATCAAAACGGACAGCAAAAGAAAATAAAACACGGTCATCTAACTGGAAGGCATTAATAGACAAAGAAAGAGCATGAAACAAGGGTCTTTTAACAAGATATTGCAGTTTAGGCCTTTGGCCAAAAAAATATTACAAAAAAAAGTGTAGCCAAAAATACATCCAACTTCCAAATTTGTAAGCAAATGACAGATTCAATACAAAGACACATCGAGCAGAAGACATAAAATAAGATAACAAAGACTAAACAAGCTTTGCTACTCTTCAGTGACAGAAAACAGAATGATCTTTCCAGCAGAATGGCGTATATAAAGGAAGCCGATTCCGCATGTATATGAGAAAACGTGCATAGGATATGATAAGCTGACGTTATCAGAGATTACTTGGATCCTACATTTGGATGAGGCTACCAAAGTCCAATCTTCAATACACAAATCTGTTTTACTAGTGTCTTCTTGTTTTGTAGCAGGTGTCAACTTGAGATACAAACCGATTTATCATACCTAAACCGAAAAAAAAACATAATTTTAAACTAAAACAACTCAAGTAAACACGCTTATGGAACACACAAACCCAACATCCTCTCAGTTCAGAGACAACAAAAGCATAAAACACCAGTAAACTAAGGTGCTAAGCAAACTACAAACGACAGCAAATAGGAAACATGATTGCTTTTGAGCTTAGCTTAAAGGGTTGAGAGACCAAGTATATTTTTCTTCTGGAGGAGCAGACCGTTTCTTTAATAAAGAATGAAAGCATAGTAGATGACAAACTAAGATTCTCAGAGATTACTTGCATCTTGCATTCTGATGAAGTTATTCTTGGAATCTTTTCAAACCTCTTGGATAATTCAAACATATCATGGTCATTTGATGTAGTGTAGTCAGGGCCGGTTCTGAGAATTAGGGGGTAAAAAGTGATTTTTAACGATTGTACCTAATTTTTTTTCTTTTTACGGATTTAGAGGCCTAAAATTTTCTTTTTAGGGCCTAGGTACATGTAATTTTCTTCAAAAAGGACATAAGGTCAATGTTTTATCTGACTTTACCCAGATCCGGCCCTAAGTGTAGTATACTATCAGCTGTTCAAGACCCATCATTTTCTCCAAAAAATGTTTGATCTGCGCAATGTCCGTCCCGTCATCATCTATGTGTGGCCTAGTCATATGTATCTTTAACACCTTCACCGGTGAAGATGAAAGGCAGGCAGAGCCGGTCCTATAAATTGTAAGACCAGAACCAAAATTATAAAAATGGGCCGCTTTCTAGTATATTCGAACTCAGGTTATTGACACAAGGTTCCAGCAAACAATATTATACCACTACACCACAGGAGAATCTTGAAAAAAGTGGCCGCATTTATTGATAAACTCAACGGCCGGAAGCCTGTGCTTTATTTGTTTCTATCAAAGGCCGGCTCTGAAGGCATGAAGGAACATTATCCATGCGTTTACAGCAGCACACGTTCCCACATCCATCACTCTTCTTGTGGTCGAGAAACTGAAAGGACATGTTTAAGTTATTAAGTAATTGATAAACAAAGATGTTTTAATGGGTTTTCTTTCATATCTTGAAAACAATAGTGTCAAGATTTGGAAAATTCTTGAGCAGACGTGGCAATGATTTGTTGATGTAGTGAGAGCAGAGCAAATAAAGTGCAGAAAGTAAAAGACACGTTTTCTCTTTTCGAATTCACTAGAACAAGAAAGTCTTACACCAATCTTTTCTATTACAAGAATCCTTTAGAATTAGACCAATCCTAAGCTAAAACTCACCCTAGAGTCTAGACTTTTGGTTATCAGGATCCTCCAAACCCCGAGCTAAACTCCCCCTGAGTCTAGGCTTCAATCTTCCACTTCTCAGAAGTACTTCACCAAGTACGTCAGCAACTAACGCACAGCAATGACACCAAAGGCTTGATCACACAAGCAACACCAAAACGATCTCTCAACTTTTCTTATTGTTAGCAGAGACACCTTTCTCCATAGAGGCACGTCCTCCTTGTATAGATACCTAGAACTTGTTCCTCAAGTTCTTCCAAAAGCAACTTAAGCAACTTTCCTTTTTCTCTTAAGGAATAACTCTCTTGTCTTTTCTTCTTCAAGTAATATCATTTACACTTAATGTAAATATTTCAGTAAATATATTATCTCTTCTCCAAGCTTAACAAGCCCACGGACATCATAAAACACGAACTCCAACTTAGCCCAACTTCATGATACACGCATGTACTACCTCCTGTAGTACTTCACGAACTGACACATAATATACATCTTCAATCTCCCCCTTTTTGACTATGCATGTGCACTCATCACCTCTGGATAGAAAACCACGTCTTCAATCTCCCCCTATGAGTCACATCATGGTCAAAAACTAATAAGAAGATGAATATCCTCCAAAGTGAGGATGACATCCCATACCACCATCTCCATAATGATCAAATCTCCTTGACCACGTATTCCTGAGCATAACACCTCCATGATTAGCTCCTTGAACAGACCTGAAACAATCACGTCTAATATGCCCTTGAACTCCACAAGAATAACATATAGGACCATGACCCCTTATACCATAAACTTCCTCCATCTGATTCTTCTCCCTCAACAACTTGAAACACCTTGGCCTAATGTGCCCAACAACACCACAGTGATGACAAATAGACCGAAACTTTCGTTCAGATACCCTCTTAAGATCAGAAACATTACCCGAAGCAGTCGCTGTAGCAGTACGCGTAGCAGTACTCGTAGCAGTCGTCTTCTTCACATAAGTTGCAGCCTTCACTGCAGTCTTCCCATTTGTTGTATTCCCAGCAAACACCTTAACCTCTGGCTTTGTAGCAGACGTAGCTACACCCTCAGTTTTCCTTGCTGATACAAAAACACCTTCAGCTTTAGAAGATTCACCTTTGAATCCAAGACCACATCGATCACTTTGCCCAATGCTGAGAAGATGATCCAACTGATCCGTCCCATTATTCAGCATCTTCAAACCCTTCTGAGTCTCTGAAAGTTGAATTACAGCCTGCCGTGCTTCTTCTTCTTTCTCTGAGGCATACTTAAGTGCTTCAGCCACTTGAGTTTCTAGCTTGACTTTCTCTTTAGTCAACTCTGAATTCGTCTCAACCATCTTGAGCCAATGCTCATACAGCTTTTCATAATTTCCAGCAAGATCAAAGTCTCCTCCATCATCATCACTTTCAGCACCAGAATCACTTCCACATGAAGACCCTGACCCAGACGCCGATGCAGATCCCGTCGCAGATCTTGTCTTAGAACACGAATCAAAAGTTGTAAACGCCACCAAGTTCTTCAACTCGTCACCATCATCTGAATCAGTATCAGATTCATCCTTCTTCTTGTTTTGCCTTTGCAAATTTGCGCAATCCTTCCGAATATGCCCAAATCCATTACATTCATAGCATTTTACCTTTGATGATGATCTACCTGAATCACTTCTTCTTCCACTCTTTATCCTATCTTCTCTTTGCTTCAGATATCCAGCAAAATCTCTTACCAGCATTCCCATAGGATCTTCAGAAGTTGAACTTTTGAGAGCAATTCCAACAGGATCTTCTTTCTTCCTATCCTTATCACGACTCTTATCTTGATATGATTTGCTCAGCTCAAAAGCTTTAAGAATCCCAACAAACTCATCAAAAGCCATCTCATCCAGATTGTGAGCTTCTTCTACAGCAGAGATCTTTGACTCAAACTTGGATGGCAATGATCTCTTCAGCTTCTTCACCAGCTTCTTGTCCTTGTACTGCTTTCCAAGTGCAAAACATTCATTAGAAATGTCACACAACTTAGCACTAAACTGAGCCACGGTTTCC
>CAKOAT010226821.1:3447-27256 GCA_932364175.1 Eruca vesicaria subsp. sativa | reverse complement strand
ACAGTCCACTGATCTCTTGGCTTCAAAACTTCAACCTTCTCATCATTAAGCATCACTGGATGACTCCAACCATCCTCAATAGAACTCCAACCGTCTTCATCAATACCACTGATAAAAGCTTGCATCCGCACCTTCCAATATCCATAATTGGATGAATCAAGACGTGGGGGTTTTGTCATAGACGTTCCCTCTTGATATGCTGCCATCACAAACTATGTCCTTCTTCCTGAACCAGTTTCTGTCCTCACCCTTCAGGATCTCACCAGTAAGTTAGGTGACCCGCTCTGATACCAATTGTTGATGTAGTGAGAGCAGAGCAAATAAAGTGCAGAAAGTAAAAGACACGTTTCTCTTTTCGAATTCACTAGAACAAGAAAGTCTTACACCAATCTTTTCTATTACAAGAATCCTTTAGGATTAGACCAATCCTAAGCTAAAACTCACCCTAGAGTCTAGACTTTTGGTTATCAGGATCCTCCAAACCCCGAGCTAAACTCCCCCTGAGTCTAGGCTTCAATCTTCCACTTCTCGGAAGTACTTCACCAAGTACGTCAGCAACTAACGCACAGCAATGACACCAAAGGCTTGATCACACAAGCAACACCAAAACGATCTCTCAACTTTTCTTATTGTTAGCAGAGACACCTTTCTCCATAGAGGCACGTCCTCCTTGTATAGATACCTAGAACTTGCTCCTCAAGTTCTTCCAAAAGCAACTTAAGCAACTTTCCTTTTTCTCTTAAGGAATAACTCTCTTGCCTTTTCTTCTTCAAGTAATATCATTTACACTTAATGTAAATATTCCAGTAAATATATTATCTCTTCTCCAAGCTTAACAAGCCCACGGACATCATAAAACACGAACTCCAACTTAGCCCAACTTCATGATACACGCATGTACTACCTCCTGTAATACTTCACGAACTGACACAGAATATACATCTTCATGATTCCCATCCTGTTTCCGAGACAACAGTTAGTTGAATCAGGTTGTTGAATACTGGTGTTGCTGCGCAACAGAATGCAAGCACCTGAAAAAAAAAACAAATCATAGCTCTAACCAATATTTGACTAATTTAAAGAATAAGATTGATGTCCAAACCTCAAGCGATTCAGCAGATAAAGAAAGTATTTGAACATTGCATATTCCCATAAGAAACTTTGTGGCGTTTTCCACCATTTGTTTTTCCTCATCACCTTCTATGAAATAGTCACCTTCTTGAAAGTTCGCATATGCACTCTTATCTTTTGTTAGTCGAAGAACAACATAAGCTTCAACAAGCGAGTTAAAACTGACTTTTGGATACTTTTTGCGATAGTATCAAAATACACTAAGTAAACAAGATTCGGAGAATCAAAAGAAACATTCCTCTGGATTCCAATCATAGTCCTTACAAAAAAACATAAGTCTCTTGAGGGTTGGGATAGAGACAGAGCAAGAGTTCTATAAATCACACCTGATAGTCAACAAAACCAATTCCTCAAGCACATAACAACCTGAAAGAAGCTTTGCAAGCCTAAAGAAAAGTTAATGAAGAAAGAAAGTCTTGAGGTTTGGAAGAAAAACATCTTCCAAGTCAAAGGTGACACTGAGACCATCTCCCCCTACTAATGTCAGCTTAACTAGTGACTCACTCACTCACAAAGAGCTTGGAGGGCAAAGGAAAGTCCACATCCCACATGTACAGCTCAAGATCTAGTACCCCACGTTCCAACACATTGAATATCCAACTAGTGGTATAAGCTTGATCAACACCATTTACACAGCGTAGAGAGAACTTGTTAACTTTACTATTCCCTGAAATTTTGGGGCCTAAGACGATATTTTAACGATTTCAACTAAAAAGTTTTTTTTTGTCGGATTTGGGGGGTCTAATTTTTTTTTTTCGGGGGCCTATATACATATAACTTTTTCTAAAAGAATTAGGGGCCCAAGACGAATGTTTCATCTGGCTTGACTCAGAACCGGCCTTGTTTGTGACAAACGCAAACAAGAGACGCCACCTTTTAGAGAGAACTGATGTGGAAGCAGCTTCTTTAGTGTGAAGAAAAGACAAGATTGAGAGAGTAGATGATCTGGTAAACTGCTGATTATATCTCTTGAGACTAAACCCATCTCTTTTTCGGACACAAGACCAAACACAGGTCGTAAGGTTCCCTTGAGATTCAAAAATGAAAATTAGTTACTTACTGGGGAAGAATTAGAAGCAGACACTTTGTGAAGATATGAATCAGACGAGAAAGGATATTTTCAGTCGTTGCCGTCAGTAAGTTGCAAGTGGAAGAGGAAATTAGGGTATGTGCAAATTGGTTAGAGAAATTGTTAGGATGAAGTTGAACATATGTATACAAAGTATTTTTATATTTACTATTAATTGTTTTTATTTACATTTATGTATTATAAAATAATAAATATATTAAATAATTAAAAACAAATAAATATTAGAGTGAATTTGGTAGAAAACCAAAACTAAGTGTGAAATTGGAAAAATACTCTTGATGGGACTTGTTCATATCTATGAACAAAAATACTATTAGATGGGATTTAGGGTATGTAGTTAATTATGAAGTTTTATATGTGTATGGAGTGATACTCTTATTATGTATATAATTAAACTGAACTAATCACATAAATCAAAATAAATTAAGGAAAACAATCATTTTATTTATTTTATATGATATATAATTAAAAGAAACACACAAAAGAACAATTAAAATCTTTGAATCAAAGAAACAAATCAAAGCAAATAAACAAAAATAAGCAAACAAACCAATATTAGTATTATTAAAAATTTTGAACATATCTATACAAATTATTTTATATTTATTATTAATTGTTTTTATTTATATTTTTGTATTATAAAATAATAAATATATGAAATAATTAACAATAAGTAAATATTATGTATATAATTAAACTGGACTAGTCATAAATCAAAGTAAATAAAGGAAAAAACCATTTTATTTATTTTATATCATATATAATTAAAAGAAACACACAAAGGAACAATTAAAATCTTTAAATCAAAGCAAAGAAAAAAAACTAATCAAACAAACCAATATTAATATTATTTAAAATTTTGAACATATGTATACAAATTATTTTTATATTATTCTTAATTGTTTTTGTTTGCATTTATGTATTATAAAATAATAAATACATAAATAATTAAAAAGAGTAAATATTATGTATATAATTAAACTGGACTAATCATATAAATAAAAAAATAAAGGGAAAAATCATTTTATTTATTTTCTGTGATATATAATTAAAATAAACACACAAAAGAACAATTAAAATCTTTAAATCAAAGAAAAAAATCAAAGCAAAGAAACAAAACTAATCAAACAAACCAATATTAATATTATTTAAAATTTTGAAATTATTTTTATATTTATTATTAATTATTTTTATTATATTTATGTATTAGAAAATAATAAATATATTAAATAATTAAAAAAAATAAATGTTATGTATATAATTAAACTGGCTTAATCATATAAATCAAAGTAAATAAAGGATAACAATCATTTTATTTATTTTAAATTATATATAGTTAAATTTAAAAATATTAATATTGGTTTGTTTCATTTGTTTTTCTTATTTTCTTTGATTTGTTTCTTTGATTCAAAGATTTTAATTGTTCTGTTGTGTGTTTCTTTTAATGGATTTGAAATACAAAAATTTTGATTCAGTTAAAATGTTAAAAAAAGATTATTGATAAATCCAGAAGCGGATGGTAGCGACTGTTTTTACATGTTTCAATCATTGGCGATTTTTCATTTGATGGTGATAAAATTTTGGCTATAAAATATGGATATTCCGAAAGAGAACAGAAAATTTTAATTAATCGACACTTTTTAATGATATTCTCTCTGACTTTGTTATTATAAAAAAATATAATAGACTTTGTTATTATCAAAGAAAAATATTAAAATTATCTTTACTCATTAGTTTTTTGCTAAAACAATAAAAAAAGAGTGGCAATCTTATCGATTTAGTCTTAAAATGTGGTATTTTTAGATTAATATGAAAATTATTTTCTTCATGATTATTTATTCCAAAGACAAAATGAAAATTTTATATGAAAAATCTTTAGCTATCCATATGCAAATAAATGTGTTAGTTTACTAGGATCCTACCAATATATTTACTAATAATCAAAATATAAAAACCTATAAGATTTATGAGCAAAAGAGTATTGATTAAGAAATTTGCTGTTCAGAGCTTCACTGCTCGCTTCAAAATGTCACTATTAATTTGCAACATCATAAATTTAAGTTATCTTTCAATCAACACAATTAAATATCAGAGGACAAACACATGTTAAAATGAATCTCCATTTCGTTTGTAAAAAAGTTGATACAGGACATGTTAAAGTTCTTCATGTACCTGACACTTCAATAAGACATTTTAACGGAAGGACTTTCATCCTCCTTCAATGAATTTTGGTTCAGCTTAACCCTGCCCAAACATCTGATGTTTAAACTGTGAGAAATAATATGTCATAGATTCTATATTTCATTTGATTGATATGATTTGTATCTAGATGAATGTATTACAGAGAATTCTGTTTAATTAATGACGATGACCTCTATATTTAATATCCCTATTAGGATAAGACTTGCGCCTTGCGTATGATGAATGTATTTAATTTAAATATAAAATTTTATATTGACAAATTTAAAATTTACATATGATTGTTTTTATATGTATTTAAAATTTTAGAATTTTGGAATTTTTATATAATTATCTATATGTATGATCATAAACAATTGTAATTAGAACTGTATATCAAAGTTTAGAATTTAATAGACCCGATTTCATATATCTTTTCCCTTTTTAGTGTTCGAGTGATGGAAAATAAAAAGAGTGTCACTGGGCTTGATTGGTATAGTATTAACAAATTCCCTAATGATTTCTTAAGAAGAAATTGGTATAGTATATGTTCAATGCAAATAATTATCTATATGTCATTGTTTTTTTAAATGATTATAAATTATTGAAACTGCTAAACATCTCAAATTAAAAGAAAATCATTGGTGTAAAGTTTTGTTACACAAATATGCAAATAATCATAAAATCATATGAGTAGAAACCTCATTTAATAAATAGCCATATTAAAAGTGTGATATATTACTATGTTTATATCATTTAAATTTAATTATATATCATATACGATATATAAGATTGATTGTTTTGATTTATTTACGCTAATTGCGAATAAACAAGAGTGATAGTTAAATTTATATGCATACGCCAATTTATTACATAATAGTAACTGATTTCTTAATTATTTAATATATATATTTATTATTTTATAATATGCGGAAAAATATAAAATAAAATAATAAATATAAAATACTTATTGTGTATAAAGTGCAGATCTTAACCTAAGTATGTATTTCTTTAATTATTTTAAATCTTAAGTATTTCCTAAATCCCAGGTCAAAACAAACAAACGAAATGAGAACAAACTTCAAAATTAATATTTATATTGAAGTAATAACCAAAAAAAAAAAAAAAACACAGTAAGAGAAAAAAATTGAAGATAAATAGGATTGACACATGAACGTAAACTTCTCATAACCATAATTAATTTTAAAATTGTTAATTCATGATATAAAACTGAGTTAACTTTTAATTTTTTAATTTTTAAATTTTTTAATATTTTAAATCATTATAGTTATGTTAAATCATGACCATAATTAATTTTAAATTGTTCATTTTTATTTAAAAACTTAAAATATTGTTTTTAAAAATAGTTTTATTTTTTTTAAAATAATCTTAAGTTGAACTTAAGTTTTTTTATAAAATTAATTTTTTAAAAAATGTTTTTGTAAAAATCCAATTTTCTAATATTATTAGATAAATAAATAAATTATATTAAATTAGTTTTAACAGTTTTAGTAATTTATACTCGTTTTGAAAAATTCGAAATACAACATACACAAAAAATCTAGATTTTTATTATATGATTAATTTAACTGTGTAATTTATTTTAATAATAAAGAAATAAACAAAATGATAAAAAGTATACAAATTGTTATCAAATCTTTATTGTTTAAAATCATTAATTATCATATATATATATATTTTAATCAAATTAGGTAATTCTGTAGGTTTAATTAAAGAAAGAATGCGAAACAATAAATATTTGATATATGCGACCAACTATAGCCTACAAAATATTATACTGGTATAGAGTATAAACTTTAGACTATACTTTAAGTTAGAAGCTCTAGAATCATTCTATTTTGAAATAGAAGGCATATAGAGGTGCCACGTAGGATTGAATTATTTTTTAATTAATATAAAATTAAGGTTACATCTTTTCAAAAGTTTCTCAATTAATATATAGGGGATTCTAAAAATCGGCCGTTTATTCGTCTAGGCGCTAGGTGGCCCCTCATTCGCCCGATTTATTTTAAATAGCTATTAAAAAATTGGTCATTTGATTTTAGCCCTTTAGGCCGCCTAAATAACGCCTAGCTGGCTAGGCTGCCTAATATATTTTTAATAATAGTTTTATTTATTGATTTGATCTAAAATTTAATAAATATAATTTATAATCATAATTTTGATGAAAATTATACAATATTAAGTTTATTTATTATATTTGTGTGTTTTATAAAATTCTAAACATGAATATGTATTAAGCTTATACACAATTAAAGATTAACATATTTTTATAACATATCAAATAATCTAAAAATTCTGCTCCGCTTAATCCCCGATTTTGTCTCTAGGCGCTAGGCCCAACCGTGCCATCCGACTAGCGCCTAGCGCATCCCCGAACAAGGATATTTATTGAAGTGGATATAATCATTTCAAGCTCATGGGTCTTCTTAGGGTGTTCAATTGGGTTTTGGTTAAGATTTTTCAAATTTTTGGCATTACAATTTATAATGATTAGTTACAATATTAAAACAATATATGTTGGTCTATCTATGTTGGTTTGGTTCGGTTTTATATTTTGTACCAAAACTAACAACTGTAGTTATCTTTTATAAAAAAATTGAATTTTAGTTTATATGATTATAAATCAGAATTATTAAAGAAAAACATGTTCAGTACTCTACCTTTTAAATATATTTTTCCTAATTGACTAACTATTAAAACAATAATAAATGAAAATTTAATAATTACGATATTTATAAAGTAAAATAAGAAAAATTTAGAAAAATCATTATAAAAGTTAAATAACTAAAGTTTAGAACATATTTTCATGAAATTTTTTTTATTTAAATATGATGGAAAATTAAAAAAAACTTTTGAATTAAAATAAAATAACAAATTATTATCATAACCGTTTAAATATCAGTAAAAATATGTATATGTGATACATATATGCAATTATATTTATTTAATCATTTTCTTTCGTTTCGGTGTGATCAGTTCATATATCAAACTATATCCATATACAGTAGAACCTCTATAAATTAATACTCGATAAATTAATAATCTCTATAAATTAATAAATTTCTCCGGTCTCAACTTGGACCGATTGAAAATTTGACACAAATCGATAAAATAATGTAAAGATTTGGTCTCATTAGAATTATAAATTAATAATTTATATGTTACACATTTTATATAAGTAATAACTTATCATTATATTTTTTGTTTTATATTCACAATGGAATTATCATTATATTTTCTTAACACTTAATACAATTTTGATGAGATGTATTATATATTATAAACACCAAATAATATAATATAATTAATACAAATGTCAAACTTCAAAAAGTTATAACTAATGTCTATACACTAAAATCAAATATTTTTCTTATCTTATGATAAATGTATCTTAAAATATAGAATCAAAATAAAGAAAATTTAGTAAATTAATGTCTCTATTAATTCATAAAATTTCAAAGTCTTAACATTACTAATTTATAGAGGTTTCACTGTACTGAATTAAAAAAAATAACACCCATTTGATTTTTTTTTTATATTGTCATATTCAAATCACTTTCTCTATTTCGGTTCGGTTTGTTTTTAATTTATTTGGTTTTACTGATTGAACATCTCTAAACCATGTTGGAGCTCTTTCAAAACCTAAGAACACTTATGTAACACCCCCACTGCCACGGTTAATGGGTATTCTATGTCCGGTCACTCGGCCCATCAGCCCCATTTTGTTCGACAGACGGTGCATTAATGTTTCCAAAACTCGAAAGTCATCTTCACATTACCATGCAATCATCACATGATATTTCTCCCTGTTTTGGCTTTACTCACATGATATTGTGAATCAATTTTTGCTAGATCACCTATCCTTTCACTATTCCAAGTTAAGCACGCTTTATTTTGGAGCTTTAAACAGATGTGTGGCCAAAAAAAATACATAGGTAGCCAAATCAATTCTTTTAATCCTTCCTATAAAGTACTAACCGGGATGTTATAATTTACCCCTCTCACAAAATGCAAAATCGTCGTTGCGCCGCCCCAAGATTGTTATCCATGGTGTGAGCCCATACATGATTCCGCACTCATTTGGGTTCGGCTCTAATACTATTTGTAATGTTTCGACCACCCACAATTAATCGATCTCCACGCCCGCTCACTCAGTATGTGGGTTCCATTATGGGTGATGGACAATGTCTTAATTTTTCTAAGGCTCGAAAGTCATATTTATCGCCAGCGCCACATGATTTTTCTATGTGCTTTAATTTTACTCGCACGATATCGCAAATCATTTTCTATAATACGTCACCGATTTTCCAACTCAAATACGCTTAACTCTATAGATCGATCTAAACGGATGTGTAACCGAAAAGATAAGTACATTTTAGTACCATAAGTTACAAAATCAATAATATAAAGTCTTTGTATATACCACAAACCAGAATATTACAACTTACTTTTCTTTTTGAAACAATTTGTATATAAACAAACTTGTTAAGAACCATTTGGTGGTTGGGATATATCTGGACCGGACTCGTCCGCAGGACCAGAAGCCCATCCGGGTTCTACTGGATCAGATCAGGCCTATCCAAGTTATGTCCTTGGTGGTTTATAGCACACCTTATCCTTATCCTACACCAGGAGCACATTTTATCCTTATCCTCCTCTTGGTCCTTATCCTTGTTGTTGTAGTTATCCTTATCCCACTAGGATTATGATTATCTCATTGTTATGATGGTTTAAGAACATGTATATATACAGATCTCTTGATGAATAATAAGAACACAAGTTACAATACATTCTTATTCACAATACGTTATCAGCACGACGTCCCTACCCTAAGTTAGAAAAATCCGACTCCCATAAGAAAAACCCTAGCTGCGTTTTTCTCTTCTACTTTGGCGAGATCATCAAGTCCAGATTATTCAACTTCAACCTCAACTTGAAGCTGCAAACCTGAGACACAATCCGATATTAAACATCGACCAGAAACTCAGCAAGATCAGCAACTCAGTTCGCGAACCAAGCAAGTTCGTACCCATGTATCAACTAAATCCGACGATCATCCAACTCATCTCAGCTCCAATCCAGATCGTGGTTCTTCTCCTTGGTGGACCGGTTTCAACCCTACTTGTTTTCAAGGTAAAAATCGAAACCCTAAAATAGAACTCACATCGAATTGGTTGCTTGATAAGGATTTGAACCATAAATTGATAAAACCCTAATCTAGGATAATAGAAACTCTAATTGATAATGGAACTAGGTTTTGGTTAGATTGATTACATGTTAGGTTGATAGATCAATGGTTGCTATGTTGCTAGAAGCATGAATCCTTCTCTCTTAAAACATCAAACCCTAAAACCGCATTCCATGCATGAATTGAATTTAAACCCTAAAATTTAAAATCGATTGTGTTTTTATTGTTTGATTATTTGATTGATCATGTTAATAACATGAGAGACTATGTGCTTATTTGATTGATGTTTGATTGTTTGATCTAAGAATCATGAAACCCTGATTTTGGGAATCAAAACCCTAACCCTAAATTTGAATTTGTTTTAATCTTTGATTGATTGTTCGATTTAAATTAAAGTTCTGAGGTTTAGGTTGCTAGATATATTAATTTCCTAATCTGTTTCTGAGAATCTGAAACCCTAAATTGATTTGTTCCCCCAGACCCTAAATTGAGCTTGTTTGATCCGAATTGAGTTTAAAAATTGGTTATGGTTTCTGAGATTGATCTAATTAAAGTATTGAGAGCTAAGGATTGTTAGTCTGATTGTTTCTGATTTCGAAACCCTAATTTTCTGGATAGAAACCCTAAAATCCGATTTTAGTCCTAAACCCTAAATTATGATTGATTGATCCGATTTGAGATTTTGTTAGTTTCTTATTGAATTAATTGGTCTATTTGGAGTATTGAAAGCCAAGACTGCTAGTTTTATTTCTCTGAGATCAAAACCCTATAAGTATGGGCCTTGAAACCTTAATTCAATTTGTTTATACCCGATTGGTATTTTGTTTTAGCAAGCACTAATTTATTTTAATTATGAGTTAAGTTTGATAGATTGCTTTCTACTTGATCTAAAATCCCTAAAATTCGAATTGGAATCATTAAGGGCCTTGAAACCCTATTTTGAATTTAAATCTCAAAAGGGGCCTTGAAACCCTAATTAGGTTACATGAACTCTTGTTGCTAAACCTAATTGTTTGCTATGGTTTTACTTGATCTATTGTTGCTTGATCACATGATTCATATTATGAATTAAGAAACCCTACTTGCGGATTATATTGATTAGTCTATAAACCCTATGTGGATTCAGATGCTAGTGATTGCACCATGGCTGTGTGGCCTTGTTTGTATCTTGATAGATTGGCCGTGTGGCCTTTGTGCATAATATTATTGCCGCATATAGATCATCTAAATCCTAAGTTTGCTATGCATCATATAACACCTAGACCGTGTGGTTTTCATTGCATACTATATCTATAGCCGTGCGGCTCAGTACATATTTATGTGGTCGTATGACCTTTTCTTGCATACTCATGGCCGTGTGGCCTTATACTCATTATCTTTGAGATTACTTGTTTGATTGATGCATTGGTTGCATTCACATATAAAATCCGATTCATTGTCTTCGAATGAGAGTTAAGTTGTTAGATTGTTTGATTTTCATATTTTGGAATCTGAAACCGCGGATTGCCTTGATTGAAACTGGTTAACTCCTAAACCCTAAAAGTGAATCCGATTGCTAGTCTTGTTTGATAAACCCTAATTGCATGTCTTATAACCTTGGTCGTGTGGCCTTATTTGCAACATGGTCGAGTAGTAAATTGTTTTGGTCGGGATACTTGTGAAACCGTATGCATTGATTATTTGAATTGGTTACATGAATTTTAAATCTTGAATTAATATGATTTCAGATGTCAAAATTTGAGCCCTTGGATTATGCTGCCCTAAATCTCTATGGAGATAATTATCTTGAATGGGCAATGAACACTTCAGTTGTCCTGAAGTCAAGAGGACTCGGAAGGAGTATTATTCAGGGTGATTATGCAACTGAAAGTGAAAATTATAGGGCCATAACAATTATGCGCCATCTTCTCATTGAGGATCTGAGAAATCAGTACCTAAATATTGAGAATCCTCGTGACCTTTGGACATAATTAAAATCCAGATACACAATGGTGTTATTACCAAAGGTAAGGCATGAATGGATGAGTCTCAGATTCCAGGACTTTGAGTCTGTGGATGAATATCACTTGGCTTTGTCCAGAATCGTTTACAAACTGAGACTATGTGGTGAAGTGGTAACAGACGAGGATTTACTGTTCAAAACATACTCAAAATATGTTCAGGATATGTTACGACATATGCATATAGAAAGAGGTTTCACCACCTATAATGATATGCTTTAATTCCTATTGATAATTGAGAAGAATAATAAGATGGTAAAGCAAAGCAGTGAGATGAGACCTCCTGAAGACAATATGGCCGGAGTAGATAAGGAGGAATACAGGACAGCCGTGTCCAAATTAATGGATGGTGTGGCCGGCTTGTCTATTGACTCCAAGGTAGCCGTGTCCAAAATAACGGATGGTGTGACCGGCATATCTATTGACTAAGAAAATAAGATTTCGACATTCTGACTTTGTGTTAAGTTTTTTTTATGCTTTGTTTTGATCTTCTTGTCATTCACGAATTTTCTTATAATAATAGAATGTTTCTTGCTGTCTGATTTTGCTTGATAATGTGAATGATTTTGATTGAAAAAAAGAGAGAAAGCCAAACATGAGTACAAAATTGGCGGGTATAGTAGCCTAGTTAAGGAACTACGGCCAATGCATTACCTAAAGGGCATTATATACACCCAAGAATTTGTGGCCCATTGATTTATAATAAGAATGGTTTCCAAGTAGAAACAATGGACAAAAGGAAAAAAAAAGGTTCCTTCAGAGTTACAAAAAAAAGTCGCCTAAAGCCTTATAAGAAAGTGGCCAAGACTATACCTGCGTATTCTACTGATCTAGACTATGCCAAAGATCAGTATGATAAGAAGCAAGAGCCATGGTAACCAGACTGGTATACCCCACAAAATTATACACTTTATGGCATGACTGGATTAGCCATCCTAGTCTAAACTTGATGCAAAGTTTGATATTGAAAATGGCACAAATAGTTATCCCATAGGATCTCACGTTGTGTAACATGTACACAAGGGAAACTCATTAGGCTTTATTGTCCCAAGCATCACGAGATTATAGTATGTTCATGAGGGGGAGTGAGGACAAATCCCGTGGTCCATGACCATACTACAAATTCGTGTACCATGGTCTATGACCATGTTATAAACAGCTTGGCTGGACCCTTTTAAAGCTAAGAACTCACGTCCAACCTAAAGCAGCTTAGGGACATAATGAATTTACATGTATATAAGGTTAATATGCATCAGGCCATATAAGTGAGCATATATATTCCCATCTCAAATTGAATACGGGTCATGAGCCAGACATATACCATCTTAAGAGATTTTGAATAAACCACCATATACATATGAGCCGTCTAAGATGGAACCTCAGAAGAGGATTGGGAATATATGTTGGATATAGATATGTCTTTCTCCCATGAGTTTTAAGAGACCTTGAGCCAAATATGGTTGATCAGATTGTGGCCAGGTACACATATTGCATGAGTCAATGAATCCGACTATCCAACATTAAAAGGAAAAAGTAATAAGCTGGTAAATATTGATAAAAAGTAAAATAGAATTGTATTAACCATCAATGTCTTGGCAAGATCCTCGGACTAGAGAATATGATTTAAGACGTGTATATGATATTAAAGAAATGATACAAAGCTAGCAGAACTAGATGCAAGACACATTGACCCGAAAAGAAAGAAAAGAATGAATATGTCATACCAGCTTAGCACCACGAGTTTGATGTTCTAGAGAGACATAATCACGTTGCTACAGAGTCTATTAAATATATGCCAATATGTTCGATAAGATAAGGAACCTCGGAAAGAAAAGAGAAAGGTGCATAGAATGAAAAAAACAGATCCGAGGTCATAAGGGAAACCAGACCAAACATTGAGAAAATACTGTGCAGATGAACATCTAAGGTACCAAACCATGTAGCTTGGGATGCCAAGCTGCTAAGTAATAAAGGTCCTAGATAATAATCTCAAATCGATTAGATCATGTCTGGAACACAATGGAACTACATAAGAGTGTCGACACATAAATGATATACTTGAATAAAGATGCATAAGAAAGTAGCACTTGAGTTTAAAGATATGAGCGAGGATCAGTACCCACGTAAGTATGAGAATGCATTCGTAGATTAAATTGAGTCAAAAGAAAACGTGGAGTTTAAAGTATTAAAAGAAAAGATAGGCGTATTGGCCATATATATAGAAACGCTATCTGATGATATAAACCAGTGGACAAATGGGTCTTGTGAGGGAAAAGAAACCGTGAGATATAGTATATGATCACGTGGACTAAGGTGTTCATGTTCCTACTTACAGCATTTAAGCATAGCTTGTTACACAAGGATACTCACAGAGACCATGGAACATATTATAAGGAGATAAACTCCTATGTGGTGGATGCTACTACACAAATTCGAAATTGATAAAGGTCTGGTTGACATATTATGATGTAGTAAGCAGCATATGGATCACTGGATAAAGATAATAATGGTACAGAAAGATGAGAAAGAAGTTTTCAAGAACATCATTGTTCCTAAGCTGTTTATGGACTGAAACAAAGCAGCTGCATATAGTATACTTAGTAAAAAAGTTCTATAAGAACAATCCATATCAGTCCATGTATTCTTATAAAAGAAATTCAAAATTCCTTGTGTTTATTTTATAACTAACAACCCAAAAGGAAATGTTATTTGGTTTTGGTGATACATGTTATTTTACATATGATGGAACTGCAATACCCTGCAGCAGTACACCTGAGCCATATCATCACAGCAGCATCATGGTTTGACCCTAGACATGAGAGGATCCGTGACTGGTGTTTGGCCGCAGGATTAAAGGTCCATGGTTCATCATGGGTCAATCATAATGTGCTTTGGCCGATGATGAAGGAAGATCAACTATCATGGAGCAAGCCATAGGCACATGAGGTCGGGTCCATCCGATCATAGTCAAGACTCAACGTGTTCGACCATAATATGAAGTGGTCAACAGAAGTACATCTTGCTCGAGTTCTCTTCACCCACGGATCGGACAGGAAGGTCCAAGAAGTTCAAGAAGTTCATACATCAGTGATGTATTCATCAAAGGGAGTTCATGTGTTGTACTCTTTTTCCTGTCTTTGGTTTCTCTTTTTACCTTATTGGGTTTTGGGTTTTCCAGGAGAGGTTTTAATGTGGCAACATCAAAGCATGTAACAAACCCTGACCGAATATATCAACCAAGGGGGAGTGTTAAGAACCATTTGGTGGTTGGGCTATATCCGGACCGGACTAAACCGGGCCGGGCTCATCCGCAGGACCAAAAGCCCATCTGGGTTCTACTGGATCAGATCAGGTCTATCCAAGTTATGTCCTTGGCGGTTTATAGCAAATCTTATCCTTATCCTACACCAGGAACACATCTTATCTTTATCCTCCTCTTGGTCATTATCCTTGTTGTTGTAGTTATCTTTATCCTACTAGGATTAAGATTATCTCTTTGTTATGAAGGTATAAGAACATGTATATATACAGATCTCTTGATGAACAAAAAGAACACAAGTTACAATACATTCTTATTCACAACAAAACTAATGTATTTATGAAAATGGTTGTGATACAAGATTTTGATGATTTAAACTGACTTTTATCCTATATTTAGATTTTTTTTGGTGATAAAATAAACAGCCTCCTGGATAAAATTTCTGTTAAGAACTCCTTTATCGTAACTTAACAATCAAAATAATAAGTGGGTCGTATTTTAAATCTATCACAAAATTTGGCGAATGAGGTGACCTGATACGTGAGAATCGTTAACCATAATGTCGATGATCGAGATATACAAAACCACACGTTTGAAATTTGCGATGACTCAATGTATGAATAACTGACATGGAATTGAGTATGTGCTGAATGCTGATAGACGATAATACCAACACTAAAAAAAATAAAAAAAGATAATACCAACACTGCAATATAAAAAATGATACTTGTTATTTAAAATCAATACTAGGTGGACGGTCCGCACGCCTATGCGGACATTAATATAATCTATACATTACACGAATAAAAAATAATATAAATGTATAAATATATTGTAATTTTCTTTTTCTTTTACATAGATACTCTATTTTTTTAATATATTTTTCTATTTTACTCATTTCGTTTCTCCTTGTATTTTTTCACACATTCGTTTTGTTTTTTATGTATCTCTCTTTGCATTATTTTTGTATGTCTTTGTACACCACTCTCACTCTCTTTTTCTTTTTCTCTCTCTTTAGTTGATCAAATAATTTCAAAATCTCTCAAACTTATATTCACTCTCTCACAATCACCTATATTCATTCTCTTACCCTCGTCCTTAATATGATCTTCAATATTTCATTTTAAAACTCTTTCTATCTCTTTTTGGCTGCAAAATTTTCACCAAATTTTGTTAAATCTTCTAAACACTTTGACATAGTATTAAGAAATGATTTCAGAATCTATATCACTTATATTCAGTCTCTCACTTATATTCAGTGTCTCACTTATATTCTTTTTCATCTTCATTATGATCATAACCGACTCTCTAATTCTTATCATCACCATATCTCCCTCTCTTTCTCCCTTTCTTACATATTTTTTTATTTAGAATTTAATATAAAATCACAATTGACTAACCAAATAAATTCATTATCAAATTCTCTCCAATCTTCACACTATCATATCAAACATTGATTCCTTTGACCAAGACTTTCATTGAAAAAATAAATATTTTATTATTAATTTTGTTTTTTTTTTTAAATTACTTCACTACATACATATTTTAAGTAAATCTAAATTAACTGTATTTCAAAAAAGTAAATTTGATTAAATAATTATATAACATAAAATATCTTAATTCTTAAATGATGTGATGTCATTATTTTAGACATAGATTAATATAAACATGAGATTCAACAGTTTTAATATATCAAAATAACATGTTTCTAGTTGTATAAAGTTTGTTATAACTTTGTTATCATATATTTTAAAGTTTATTACACTGCAAAAAATACTTATCATTATTTTAAAATAATTTATTTTAAAATTAATTTGCGTTATATTTTGCATCTTCAACATTAAATTTTTTATAACTTATCATTTATATTTATCTTCCTTGCTCAATTTTTCCTTATGTTGTATAAACATCTAAAATAATTAGTTTACAATTATATTAATACGTAAAAATTATTTTGGTATACAAATAAAAAATTATGTATGTACAAATACAAAATAACGAAAAATACAACAAAAGGTTTTATTATTATTCACTCATTTTTTTATTTATCTATCTTTTCTTTTTTTATTATTATTAAAAATAAACATGCCAATTTTACTATACTTAAAGCTATATGAATTATATGAATAGAATATTAACTCTAATCTTGTATTAGTATAATGTTTTGATTTTTTGTAATTTTATATTATAATAAATTTTTTATTTATTCATATTTTCTAAAATGATACACCATATAATTTTCTGTTTTAAATATAAAAATACTTGAATAATTTTTGAAAGTGATAACTCAACTATACTATCGACATTTATCTCTAGAAAATGATAGTTTTTTTAAAAAAATTTACATTTGACTGTTTTACATTCATTGAATATATATTAACAATACATATATATAGTGAGTGAGTATAAATATATAATTAGTTTTCTAGTAATGTATGATTTTTTATCCACTATTAATAGAAAAAATTAAAATCATTTATATACTTATTTCTATAATATAATATGTATTTATATGTATATTCTAAATTTTTATAAGGGAATATGTGATATTTAATTGTTTCTATAAACAAATTCTATTAATCATATGTATTTAAGATGGTTAATTGTTTGTTTGGTAATATAAATTAGATTAGGTAATTCTAGGATTAGTTTCCTTTTAAAAAAATTTAATTAAATAAATAAAAATTCAAATGCCAACAACCAATCAAATTAAGAGAATTAATTCTACATTGCACCTATGAATGACACGTAATCAAAATTCATTAAAGTGACTTCACTTTTAATATACTGGGGGATTTGTTTTTACAAAGTTTCCCTTTTTTGATCGTTTCCATATTTAATTTGGTCGTAATATTTCTCTTTTTTGAATCACTTAGTTGTGGACAAGGTCATAATATAACGTAGAAAAAAAACTTGCGATGACTCAATATATGAATCATAATGCAAAATAACTGACATGGAATTGAGTATGTGCTAATAGTCGATAATACCAACACTGCAATATAAAAATGATAGTTGTTATTTAAACAATATTTTTTTGACAAAGTTTCCCTTTTTGATCGTTTCCATGTTTAATTTGGTCATAATATTTCTCTGGTCCGAGTCACCTATTTGTGGACAAGGTCATAATATAACGTAGAAAAAAAACTTGCGATTAAATTCTAAAATATCCCCTTTAGTTACTTGGGTCAGATTTTTTTGTTAAAAAAAATAATTATGAAAACATCAATCTCTTACATTACTCATAAGTTTTATATTCCATCAAAATTCTTACTTTTATAAATGACAAGCATACTAATCAATATCAATAGTAGGCCTGGGCGTTCGGTACCCGTTGGCGTTCGGATCGGGTTTTTCGGATTTTCGGGTTTTCGGGTTTACGCTCATAGGTCCCATTCTAATATTTTACTAGTACGGGTCGGGTTCGGATAATAACACTTCAGGTTCGGTTCAAATTTGTATTGCAGCATAAAACCCGTAAAGCAACTATATATCATTCGGATTCAGGTTATTTTGGTTCGGTTCGGATATACCCGAAGTATAAAACAAAATTTCGAAACAAAAACATAAAGAAAAACACTGAAATTGAATATAAATTAATCACACATACATAAAATTGATAAAAAAATGCTAAATCAGTCATTACAACATACATCACTTGTAAACAATGTGCATTACCTTACATATATACTAAATTTATTATTTTAATGAACAAATTACAAAGTACTTATTTATAACTAATTATATATTTAAGGTATTTATTTATATTTTAATATTTATTGTATGTATCATATCAAAATAAACATTAAACTGAATATCTAAAATATTTATATATATATATATATATATATATATATATATTTAAAATATTTATATTAACTATTAATTTCGGATATTTTGGGTTACCCGTTCGGGTTCGGTTAAATAACACTTCGGATTCGGATTTTTTTATACCATCCTATAAGACCCGTTCGGGTATTTTTACATTTCGGGTCGGATAACAGGTCGGGTTTTTTGGTTCGGGTTTGGTTTGGATTTCGGGTTTCGGATTTTGAACTCAGGCCTAATCTATAGCCTACTCCATAGCATATTCGATTTTTTTATCCGTGCAGACCAATCCAAGCAAGTTTAGCTATATATATATATAATTATATACTAGCTAATAATTCGTGCCTTGCACAAAATATAATTATTAATTTCGTTATTTTTAAATAAATAAATATCAGATCTGGTAAATTTGTATATAAGTTCAGTTTTAAATTATTTTTTTAATCTCATAAAATATAAATAACATCTTAAATTGATATTTATTTTGGTAGGTTCGGTTAAAATGTTTGATATTTTGATTTTACCGGTGATAACCAAAAACAATTATTATTTGTTTCGTGTTATATAAATTTTAAATAGTCATGATGTCGAACCAATAATTTTATATTATAGTTTATAAACAGATAATAGTTCAAGAAAAAGAAAAAACATTTATTAAAACAATCATTTCATTACGATTTAGTCGATAATGAAAGAAGCATTAAGAAAAAGAATTTTTAGCTTTCAAGAAAATTAAATATTTCAGTTGTAGTGAATATTTAGTTATATAGATGCTCATGTCGATGTGCATATGTACATGTATTTAAACATATATAAAAGTGGTTGATAAATACGTAAAGATATTATTAATTAATATTACAGGATATTTTTGTTCAAAATAACACATGAAATAGAATATTCTCAAAATAAAATTCTAAAATACAATTAATTAAAGTAAAATAAAACTAAATATTAGTGATTTTTTTTCATATAAAGAAAATCAGATTATATTTCTAAACATAAAAATAATATATATATATATATATATATATAATTGGGATTGCTGCATTTTATTTCTTAGTGTATTGTGTTGTATCCTGGCCCAATCAATTTTTAACAGTAATCATTTATGGTAAAAAAGTATTTACAACTGGTTCTGCTAAAAAAAGAAATAGTATATAAATGTGGTTGATAAATATGTACAGATATTGTTAATTAATGTTAAAATACATTTTTGTTTAAAATAACACATAAAATATAATATGCTTAAAATATTCTTAAATTAAAAGTGAAATAGGTGTAGATATTAGTGAATGTTTTTTCATATAAAGAAAATTAGATTATATTCGTAAACAGTAAAATAAAAAATATATATATAATTAGGCTTGCTGTATTTTATTTTTAGTGTATTGTATTGTATCTTGGTCCAATCAGTTTTTAACGATAATCATTTATGGTAACAAATATTTTACGATTGGCCTTGCTAAAAAAGAGAAAAAGTCTAAAATTCTAAAACCTGTACATACATTTGTAATAACAAAAATAGTTATGTATTTGCAAAATTTGATCTTTTTACTTGATCCTTTCGAGTCCATCACCGGAAATTCTTTTTATCTTTTATATTACGTCATTCAATCATATTTCGCAAAATTTTATATGATATTAATACTGATAGAAATACTGAAGGATATTGTATAAGTGAGTTTGAAAGGTTTATGAAGTAGAATACATATCAATTAGATTCTTTTTTTTTGTCATCGAACAAAACAGATTCATGTAGACTGTGCAAACTAAACTGGTAGTTCTGCATCCATATGAACAACAAAGAACGATTGCTTTCTGGCTCTGCGTGTGAGACTATCCGCTTGTGAATTCTGCGTTCGTGGTACATATTAGTTAGATTCTTGTAATTTATTTTTTATGTAATTTTTTGTATAATTCCTAGAATTCTGTATGTGAGTTATGTATTGAAAAATATGTAAAATAAATAATGTGAAAACATTTATGTATAATTTGACTGAAATTTATTTTACACGTGACACGTTAGTTTATTCATTTTCAAATAATTGAGCAATTACCACTTATCACATATCTATTATAGTATAAACGCATATTTATTATAGTGTAAACATATTTATTATAATGTTTATTTTTTAACATATAAGGGATGTTCAGATCTGTCTCACTATTGGTTTGTGGATTATTGTTCACTTTGACAACCTAGTTTCATGTACAATACTAGGAATTGAGTATCGTCTAATACATGATAATATCTTTTATTACAATATAAAAATGATACTCGTTATTTGAAAATAGTATTTGTGTGTTTACAAATTTTCCCAGTTACCTTTGACTATTTCCCAATATTTCTCTTGTCTTAGTCATCTGGTTGTAGACAAGGTCATAATTTTATGACTAAGAATTTGAATAAAAGATTATACACTACACGGTGACTGAAAATAACAAAAATCTATATATATATATATATATATATAAATATTTATATATTATTATCATTATTAGGATTATACCACAATTATTTTACAGTTGTTTTATATATTACCCATTCAAATCCTAAATTCTGAAAATATCTTCTATAGTTACCGGTCTCTTCTTTTCTTGTTGCAATGCATTAACAGCTGTCAACGCATTTTAATTTAATGTCTTATATACGATTAAGGAAACAATATATTCTCTCACCATATGTTGACCATTCAAGAAGACATCGTAGAAAAAACCACATTCGTAAAAACCCTTAAGTACACACAACACTCCATTAATAAACCTTTCGAATTAAATTCTACATTATATTTTCCCTGACAAGTTATGTTTGTTCGTAAGAAAGAAAGTTTTGTTTGAGTTTATAGTTAATGAATTAGAGAAGAAATAACATTTGCAAAATCTCGTCACTTATTCTGATTTCGTCCAGTAAGGTAACAGTTTCTTTTGGATTTAATTCCTAATAATCTTCAGTATAATGAACTTTCTTGACAAAATAAAAACATAGTACTATTGATTCTTCTTGAATCTGAGAAACCTTTTGACTCAGATTCCGGAGTCTAAACAATGATCGGAGAGTCTACCAGCAAGAATCCAAGAATCAGCCACATGTCCATTTCCAACGGAGATATCTGCAGCGACTTCGGAAGCAGCCCCGTTTACACCGTCCAAGTCCCTCCAACGCCGGATAACAATCCGGGTCCGCTTCATATCGTTCTCCAAGACATGGACTCCAGTTCTTCTTACAAAGACGAAGACCTGGATCAAACCGAACTGAGAAACAGTAAAGAAGAGGATGCCTTGCTCTACAAGATATCTCAGCCCTTAACCCGTGTCGTCAAAATCTCTCCGATCATCATCGCTCTGTATCGGTATATTACCTCCTTTTCTATGTTTCTCTCTCTGTCTTTTGAGATATTTTTGCTGTCGTGTTGGTTACAAACACTTTGAGATGGGTCATAAAAAGCATGATGTTTCTTAAGATTTCCTGACAATGTTTTTTATCTGTCTTTTCAGGATTTTAATATTTGTCCGAATCGTAGCTCTCTGTCTGTTTCTCTTTTGGAGAGCCAGAAACCCAAATGAGAAAGCAATCTGGTTATGGGGTCTCTCTGTAATATGCGAAATTTGGTTTGCTTTCTCTTGGTTAATCGACCAAATCCCTAGGCTTTATCCGGTTAACCACGCAACCGATACCGAAGCCTTGAAGGCGAGATTCGAAACACAAAACCGGAATAACCCAACCGGGAAATCAGATCTTCCTGGAATCGATGTGTTTGTTTCAACTGCTGATGCAGAGAAGGAGCCTCCATTGGTTACAGCCAACACAATCCTTTCGATATTATCCGTTGATTATCCTGTTGAGAAGCTTTCTTGCTACCTCTCCGATGATGGGGGGTCGCTTCTAACTTTTGAAGCAATGGCTGAAGCAGCTAGCTTTGCGAAAATATGGGTACCTTTTTGCAGGAAACATAAGATCGAGCCGAGGAATCCGGAAAGTTACTTTGGTTTGAAGAAAGATCCTTACAAGGGTAAGGTGAGGCATGATTTTGTTAGAGAGCGAAGGTATGTGAAACGTGGTTACGAAGAGTTTAAGGTTCGGGTTAACGCCTTGTCTCATTCGATTAGAAGGAGATCAGATGCATTTAATAGCAAAGAAGAGATCAAAGCTTTGGAGAAATGGAAGAACTGGAAAGTGAAAGTTGAGGAGGACCAAGTCAAGGAACCAAGGCCTGCTATAGTAGCTCCTAAAGCTACTTGGATGAGTGACGGCACGCATTGGCCTGGCACTTGGACTGTTCCTTGTCAAAACCATTCGAGAGGTGACCATGCTAGTATTATACAGGTGAATAAAGACACACATGCTCTGGATCTCTAACTTGGTTTGTATTTTAACTTGGAGATATAATTATATATTTTTATTGGCAGGTGTTGCTTGATCCTCCTGAAGATGAACCGGTTGATGAGATAGGTGGGGAGGGGCGTGCGCTGGATTTTGAAGGAGTAGACATTCGTTTACCAATGTTTGTTTACGTTAGCCGAGAGAAACGGCCTGGTTATGAACATAACAAGAAGGCAGGAGCTATGAACGCTTTGGTCCGAGCCTCAGCCATAATGTCTAATGGACCGTTCATCTTGAACTTAGACTGTGACCACTACGTCTACAACTCCATAGCCTTTAGAGATGGGATCTGTTTCATGATGGACCAAGATGGCGACCGCGTTTGCTATGTTCAGTTTCCACAGAGGTTCGAAGGTATAGATCCCTCCGACCGCTATGCTAACAAAAACACTGTCTTCTTCGACATTAACCTGCGGGCTCTCGATGGGATTCAAGGTCCAATGTATGTCGGGACAGGATGTTTGTTCCGAAGAACTGCTCTTTACGGTTTCGACCCGCCTCTGGCTCCTGTGGAAACAGAACCGTCTGGTTGCTGCTGTTTCCCGCAGCAAAAGAAACGCAAACCTGCAACCGTAGCTTCTGAACCAGGGAATGACGTTGAGGGGTTGGATGTCAATCTGATTGGGAAGAAATTCGGTAGCTCGAATATGCTAGTGGAATCGGTAAAGGTTGCAGAGTTCCAAGGTAAGCCATTAGCCATAGAGGGACACTCGAGCATACGTGGACGTCC
>CAKOAT010226710.1:2641-38214 GCA_932364175.1 Eruca vesicaria subsp. sativa | reverse complement strand
AAACGATTCCGTAAAAGTCGGAAAACGGTTTTTATCGCAAAACGGTCCGGAAGGACCTAAAACGCGATAAAACCCATCTCGCGATCTCAACGGAATCAAACCCGCGGATTTGATAACGTTTTGACGGTTTACTCGCAGAAGGAAAATAAAAGTCAAGTTTAAACATAAAAGGAAGGTTTGAAGAGAAATAGAAGATTTCTGCAGAAGAAAAGGAAGGATCGAGAAGAATGGAAAGTTCCCGATTTACGTCAAATCTGGGCGAAATGGAAAGATCGGATAGCCAGGATGTGGAGTATATAAAGAGGAGGTCTAGGGCAGAAGCAAGACACGAAATTAGACCTAGAAGAGACGGCTGCTAGCTTAGATTTTAGGACTTAGCGTTTAGACTAGCACTTCAGATCCTTAGATCGTTTTCACGTCTAAGTTCTTGAATTCTACTTGTAACAGTTGTCGATTCTTATTCAATAAAAGCTTTCTTACGATTTCTTATCTCTTTATTCTTGTTGATTCATCCATATTCCTTTAAACTCGTTTGTTTTAGTGATTTCCGCAGAGATCCAGGACCTCAGGAAAATTAGGGTTTCGCCCTAAGTTTCCATATTTGACGGAAAATCGACAGTGTGGATTTCGGTTCTCACATTCGTCTCAATCGGACTTTCCGTTGAGATTCTACGACGAAAACAAGTCAAATCGACGAATCGAGATCACCCGCGCCAAAGCTTCTTAGCTCGCCGAACGTAGAGCTAGCTAGCTCGCCATACAGCAAGCTGACCCAAGCGCCTGGCTCGTCCAAGAGACGCTGACTTCGCCCCAAAGGTTCTTACAATCCAGATCGCCACACGACGAACTGAAAGGGTTCACCCGACTTGCCTTACGCCGAGCTGAACCAATCCTCGAGTTCTCTCGAAGTCTTGATCGCGCTGATTCTCGTCTGAACCGGAATTTCCATCGGGATTTTACGATAAAACCGCAAATACTTGTTTCTTCGTATAAGTTTGAATCAATCGTCTAAAACGGCAACGGTTGACTTAACACCAAAGTTGCCTAAACTATACGAGAAATCTGAACTCTCTAAACCTAATCCGATTTTACGAAACTCTGCCACGCTAAGTCAAAAACATCCAATCATAAACACGTGATTGATTTTTTCGATATACAAAGCGCACCTAGTCGGTCAAATAAAACCAACAGTACGAAGAAACAAGAACACGAGCTCTGATGGTTAAGTCTTCTCCCCGCTCCGATACTCTCGCTGGTAATTCGTCGAAGACCGGTAGGTCAAAAGATGAAGAACGAAGAATAGACGACCCCAAATCATCGATGAAGCTAAGGTATGTCCGATTCGAAAAGTTTATTAGACTTCTAATTTCTCGTAGGTAAGAAACGAAAACGTCTTGTAAACTGCAAAGAAACCTAGAGAACTTAGAAGTTAGAAGATAGTCTAGCATGCTAAGTCGTAAGCAATTTTTGTCTATCTCGATTTGTTGTTCTCTAACCATTCAGGCATAACTCGCAAACCGATCCAATCTCTCGTACAACCGAGTAACGATCGCCACACATTCAAACGTACTCATTTCCTAAAAGAAAGAAGGAGCTAGAGACGCTGACGTCGTCTTAAAACCGACTCGCTCCTAGAAGTTCTCGTAAATCAGACATACTCCAAGTCATCTCCGATCACCATGGTCTTTAATCGACCCGGATTGTCGATCATCCAAATCCTTCAAACGAAACTCGTCTTTCTTGTTTCGCCGAACATTTTTCCTCGCATCAAGAAAACACTTTCTAAAATAAGCGGAAAAATATTCGGACGATGCAGCGACTCGTCGAAATCATCTCAAAAGCAAACGACAATCTAAAAATCGTCTAAGCGCTAAAGACTGATCCAACCGTCTGGGAAATAATCTCGAGAAATATACAGCATCTCTCGTCGCAATCATGCGGTTAGAAAATCTCTGCGAAACTTCAGAGCGAAACTCGATTATTTGCCGAAGTCATAAAGATCTTCTCAAACTTGATAAAACAAGTATAAGAGTCGAAATCTTTAGGCATCAAAGCATTGATCTCATTTTCCGTCAAACCAAGTGAGTCACGGAATAATGTCAAGAACATTTGCGGCNGAAACTTCAGAGCGAAACTCGATTATTTGCCGAAGTCATAAAGATCTTCTCAAACTTGATAAAACAAGTATAAGAGTCGAAATCTTTAGGCATCAAAGCATTGATCTCATTTTCCGTCAAACCAAGTGAGTCACGGAATAATGTCAAGAACATTTGCGGCGAAAGAAAGATCGAGAACACAAAGCAGCAATAGAGAACATGTCCTTCGTTCTCGCTGACTGATCCTATTGCTGATCATGTGATTCATTCCGCCCGAGAAACCCGCTAAAACATTTTGCGACTAGATCTCGGTGACATAACTTTTGGTAAAACTCCACGAGTGACTCCGAAAAAACTATCACCGAAGAATCAAACTAAGCGGAAAGGTTTCTAGAAAAATCTGCGGAAACATTGTTAGCCCAATGCGTCGCGTCGATTTACGAAATTCATCGCCTGTTGCTTACGCGAGAAATCCTTCGTATAGTCAGGATCATTTCATAACGAAGTAACTCTCGAAAGTAAACATAACAGGTTTTGCGAAAAGTACTTTCCTTATAGCAAAAACCAAGCTATACGATCCGGCACTGGGCGGCCAATCTAAATTTTGCCTCCTCGCGACACGATCTGAAAAATCTCACTCTTTAGCCCATCGGTTCACGAGCATCCGCTCTCTTTCCTCCCGTTTACATCCGAGAATGAGACCGCCCCGCAAACGACTCCGCACGGGCTCTGCATCGAGCTTCTTAGGATCTGTCTACCTCGAGTAAAAAAAAAAAACAATTTTCATCGTATAAATCAAACCTACAATGGAAAAAGTTTTCAATAACCACGGGAATACTTGGCATATCAAGCTCGACAAACGCTACTTGGCTATTGTCCGATCGCGCTTCACTTCAATGCCAAGTTTACAAACCGACTCAACCTTTTCGATAGCACGAAAGTGTCGTGGTCTAATCCTCTACCAAATACGACTTTGGTTGTGCGGCTGAACACAACCTTCACGCCAAGCCAATACGTTCAACGGATAATGCAAACTTGTCGAAAATCGGCTAAGTTCTGTATTCTCGCGATTCACCCTACTCCCGAAGCAAGTTGCCTACAAAATCCGACATATAAGAAAACACTCGTAGCAGAGCTCCTAAAGCCGTACAAATCTCAGAAGGTCAACACTTCACAAAGCACCCTAACGAAAAACCCTTCGTTTCGGGGAAACAACTTACGCGACCTCTCGGTCCTAATTGCTCTAGCACAAATCATAAAACTACCTAACATCCAAAGAGGAATGTTAGTTTTAATTGCGAATATACGCAAACGAACCAAAGTGTTCCTGCAAAGCAGGGTTCAGAAAAAACCCTCGCAACGCCGCGCAACATCTTCGAGCCCGCAAACGTTCTGAACACGAAACGCGGCATATAAAAAAAAACCAACTTTCGGCACTGCGAGACGTCGAAGACGCCCGGAGATTAGTTTTTCGACACAAATACCTTCCTGGATAAAGTCATTTTCTTGGAAGACCTAACAGTCCGTCCGCGACTATAAAATTATACAAAACTTCTTAACGTAGGTATCCTTCGCGAAGGCCAACACAACGTGAACATCTATCACCTAAAAAGTTTGTTGCTGATCACAACAAACTCGCAACAGTCCTAAACAAACTTAAGTTATCTCGCAGAGATAGCTCTCGAACACCCGATACAAGGGTAATAGCGCTATAAAAGAAATCCAAACTTTTGGTCAGCACTTCCGGGTAACTTAGAAATTGTTCCCGGTGAGATGCTCGGTTCCAACCAGACGAATCGTATAAGCCGAGAATTTATCGTGGATTCTAAATCGGTATGGAATCAGGTTAAAATCGCAACAGGCAAAACGAAAGCCGACTAGTCATCGCATAGCCTCAATCCAAAAGTAAACCTAGGTCTTGCCCTAAACCCAGCACACTGGTCGCTAACGTCTTAAGGCATGAATCGAGATCCTAAAGGCATGTCTCTTCGTCTATATCTAAACACTCAAACGAACAAGGCGATACACTAAGGGAAAAAGGAATGCGAGACGACAACTCGCGGACCTCCCTCAATATCAACTCATAATCTTCCCGCTACATTCATACGAATAAAAACATGCTCTTAAAAATGCAAACTGATTTTTAATAAAGCCGCAAAAGCGGCAGGGACTCAGAACCGCACACGGCCAGTCTGAAATCTATAACGGCCACGCTCAGCCAGACCAAACGGCCTACGAGGATAGTCTCAAGGCCGGCAAAGGTCAAGATGCCATCGACATCAATATGCTCGATAAACATATAACTAGACCGTAAAGGTCTTGCTGGGAAACAGGTCATACAAACCTTAACTCCGAAATGAACTACGAAAGGCTTGATCCCCTCAAAAGGGTACGTAGGCAGCCTTCACAAGGCGCAGCCCTAATCTTAAACGCTTTCCGCTCCCTGAAGAGTGGAAAGATCACTTCCAACGGACCTTTCCGACCATTAATTCCACCTAACTTAACTAAAACTGGTTAACCACTCGCAAGAACCTTACGCTAAGGGCTCAAGATTCTTACGAGCTGGGGGGCTAACTGTTGGGGTCAAAATCGGTATGACGGAATCAACGGCCGAAACTCCCCGCAGAAATATAAAAGGAATCGTTTTGTAAAACCCAAAGAATCGTTTTATAAAACTCGAGGATCGTTTTATAAAACTCGAGGACCGTTTTATAACACTCGAGAATTGTTTTATAAGACCCGAGGATTGTTTTATAAAACTCGAGAATCGTTTTATAAAACTCAAGGATCGTTTTATAAAACTCGAGAATCGTTTTATAAAACTCAAAGAATCGTTTTATAAAACTCGAGAATCGTTTTATAAAACTCGAAGAATTGTTTTATAAAACTCGAGAATCGTTTTATAAAACTCGAGGATCATTTTATAAAACTCGAGAAGCCGTTTTATAAAACTCGAAGATCGTTTTATAAAACTCGAGGATCGNTTTTATAAAACTCAAAGAATCGTTTTATAAAACTCGAGAATCGTTTTATAAAACTCGAAGAATTGTTTTATAAAACTCGAGAATCGTTTTATAAAACTCGAGGATCATTTTATAAAACTCGAGAAGCCGTTTTATAAAACTCGAAGATCGTTTTATAAAACTCGAGGATCGTTTTATAAAACTCGAGAAGCCATTTTATTAAACTCGAAGATCGTTTTATGAAACTCGAAGATCTTTTTATAAAACTCGAGAAGCAGTTTTATAAAACTCGAAGATTGTTTTATAAAACTCGAGAAGCCGTTTTATAAAACTCGAAGATCGTTTTATAAAACTCGAGAAGCCGTTTTATAAAACTCGAAGATCGTTTCAAAAAACTCGAAGATCATTTTATAAAATTCGAGAAGCCATTTTATAAAACTCGAAGATTGTTTTATAAAACTCGAAGATCTTTTTATAAAATTCGAGAAGCCGTTTTATAAAACTCGAAGATCGTTTTATAAAACTCGAGAAGCCGTTTTATAAAACTCGAAGGTCGTTTTATAAAACTCGAGAAGCCGTTTTATAAAACTCGAAGATCGTTTTATAAAACTCAAAGATCGTTTTACAAAACCGCGAAAAACCGAAACCGCCGTATAAGTTCGAATCAATCGTCTAAAACGGCAACGGTTGACTTAACACCAAAGTTGCCTAAACTATACGAGAAATCTGAACTCTCAAAACCTATTCCGATTTTACGAAACTCTGCCACGCTAAGTCGAAAACATCCAATCATAAACACGTGATTGATTTTTTCGATATACACAACGCACCAAGTCGGTCAAATAAAACCAACAGTACGAAGAAACAAGAACACGAGCTCCGATGGTTAAGTCTTCTCCCCGCTCCGATACTCTCGCTGGTAATTCGTCGAAGACCGGTAGGTCAAAAGATGAAGAACGAAGAATAGACGACCCGAAATCATCGATGAAGCTAAGGTATATCCGATTCAAAAAGTTTATTAGACTTCTAATTTCTCGTAGGTAAGAAACGAAAACGTCTTGTAAACTGCCAAGAAACCTAGAGAACGTAGAATTTAGAAGATAGTCTAGCATGCTAAGTCGTAAGCAATTTTTGTCTATCTCGATTTGTTGTTCTCTAACCATTCAAGCATAACTCGCAAACCAATCCAATCTCTCGTACAACCGAGAAACGATCTCCACGCATTCAAACCTACTCATTTCCTAAAAGAAAGAAGGAGCTAGAGAAGCTGACGTCGTCTTAAAACCGACTCGCTCCTAGAAGTTCTCGTAAATCAGACATACTCCAAGTCATCTCCGATCAAACATGGTCTTTAATCGACCCGGATTGTCGATCATCCAAATCCTTCAAACGAAACTCGTCTTTCTTCTTTCGCCGAACATTTTTCCTCGCATCAAGAAAACACTTTCTAAAATAAGCGGAAAAATATTCGGATGATGCAACGCCTCGTCGAAATCATCCCAAAGGCAAACGACAATCTAAAAACCGTCTAAGTGCTAAAGACTGATCCAAACTGTCTGGGAAATAATCTCGAGAAATATAAAACATCTCTCGTCGCAATCATGCGGTTAGAAAATCTCTGCGAAACTTCAGAGCGAAACTCGATTATTTGCCGAAGTCATAAAGATCTTCTCAAACTTGATAAAACAAGTATACGAGTCGAAATCTTTAGGCATCAAAGCATTGATCTCATTTTCCGTCAAACCAAGTGAGTCACGGAATAATGTCAAGAAAGTTTGCGGCTAAAGAAAGATCGAGAACACAAAGCAGCAATAGACAACATGTCCTCCCTTCTCGCTGACTGATCCTATTGCTGATCATGTGATTCATTCCGCCCGAGAAACCCGATAAAACATTTTGCGACTAGATCTAGGTGACATAACTTTTGGTAAAACTCCACGAGTGACTTCGAAAAAACTATCACCGAAGAATCAAAAACTAAGCGGAAAGGTTTTCGAAAAATCTGCGGAAACATTGTTAACCCAATGCGTCGCGTCGATTTACTAAATTCATCGCCCGTTGCATACGCGAGAAATCCTTCGTATAGTCAGGATCATGTCATAACGAAGTAACTCTCGAAAGTAAACGTAACAGGTTTTGCGAAAAGTACTTTCCTTATAGCAAAAACCAAGCTATACGATCCGGCACTGGGCGGCCAATCTAAACTTTGCCTCCTCGCGACACGATCTGAAAAATATCACTCTTTAGCCCATCGGTTCACGAGCATCCGCTCTCATTCCTCCCGTTTACATCGGAGAATGAGACCGCCCCGCAAACGACTCCGCACGAGCTCTGCATCGAGCTTCTTAGGATCTGTATCCCTCGAGTATAAAAAAAAGAAAGCAATTTCCATACAAAGGAAAGTTTATACAAAACTTTCAGCGTATAAATCAAACCTACAATGGAAAAACGTTTTTAATAACCACGGGAATACTTGGCATATCAAGCTCGACAAATGCTACTTGGCTATTGTCCGAGCGCGCTTCACTTCAATGCCAAGTTTACAAACCGACTCGACCTTTTCGATAGCACGAAAGTGTCGTGGTCTAATCCTCTACCAAATACGACTTTGGTTGTGCGGCTGAACACAACCTTCACGCCAAGCCAATACGTTCAACGGATAATGCAAACTTGTCGAANTGTCCGAGCGCGCTTCACTTCAATGCCAAGTTTACAAACCGACTCGACCTTTTCGATAGCACGAAAGTGTCGTGGTCTAATCCTCTACCAAATACGACTTTGGTTGTGCGGCTGAACACAACCTTCACGCCAAGCCAATACGTTCAACGGATAATGCAAACTTGTCGAAAATCGGCTAAGTTCTGTATTCTCGCGATTCCCTCTACTCCCGAAGCAAGTTGCCTACAAAATCCGACATATAAGAAAACACTCGTAGCAGAGCTCCTAAAGCCGTACAAATCTCGGAAGGTCAACACTTCACAAAGCACCGTAACGAAAAACCCTTCGTTTCGGGGAAACAACTTATGCGACCTCTCAGTCCTAATTGCTCTAGCACAAATCATAAAACTACCTAACATCCAAAGAGGAATGTTAGTATTAATTGCGAATATACGCAAACGAACCAAAGTGTTCCTGCAAAGCAGGGTTAAGACAAAACCCTCGCAACACCGCGCAACATCTTCGATTCCGCAAACGTTCCGAACACGAAACGCGGCTTATAAATAAAAACCAACTTTTGGCACTGCAAGACGTCGCAGACTCCCGGAGATTAGTTTTTCGACACAAATACCTTCCTCGATAAAGTCATTTTCTTGGAAGACCTAACAGTCTGTCCGCGACTATAAAATTACGCAAAACTTCTTAACATACGTTTCCTTCGCGAAGGCCAACACAACGTGAACATCTATCACCTAAAAAGTTTGTTGCTGATCACAACAAACTCGCAACAGTCCTAAACAAACTTAAGTTATCTCGCAGAGATAGCTCTCGAACACCCGACACAAGGGTAATAGCGCTATAAAAGAAACCCAAACTTTTGGTCAGCACTTCTGGGAAACTTAGTAATTGTTCTCGGTGAGATGCTCGGTTCCAACCAGCCGAATCATATAAGCCGAGAACTTATCGTGGATTCTAAATCGGTATGGAATCAGGTTAAAATCGCAACAGGCAAAACAAAAGCCGACTAGTCATCGCATAGCCTCAATCCGAAAGTAAAACTAGGTCTTGCCCTAAACCCAGCACACTGGTTGCTAACGTCTCAAGGCATGAATCGAGATCCTAAATGCATGTCTCTTCGTCTATATCTAAACACTCAAACGAACAAGGCGATACACTAAGGGAAAAAGGAATGCGAGACGACAACTCGCGGACCTCCCTCAATATAAAAGGAATCGTTTTGTAAAACCCGAAGAATCGTTTTATAAAACTCGAGGATCGTTTTATAAAACTCGAGGACCATTTTATAACACTCGAGAATCGTTTTATAAAACCCGAGGATCGTTTCATAAAACTCGAGAATCGTTTTATAAAACTCGAGGATCGTTTTATAAAACTCGAGAATTGTTTTATAAAACTCAAAGAATCGTTTTATAAAACTCGAGAATCGTTTTATAAAACTCGAAGAATTGTTTTATAAAACTCGAGAATCGTTTTATAAAACTCGAGGATCATTTTATAAAACTCGAGGATCATTTTATAAAACTCGAGAAGCCGTTTTATAAAACTCGAAGATCGTTTTATAAAACTCGAGTATCGTTTTATAAAACTCGAGAAGCGTTTTATAAAACTCGAAGATCGTTTTATGAAACTCGAAGATCTTTTCATTAAACTCGAGAAGCCGTTTTATAAAACTTGAAGATCGTTTTATAAAACTCGAGAAGCCGTTTTATAAAACTCGAAGATCGTTTTATAAAACTCGAGAAGCCGTTTTATAAAACTCGAAGATTGTTTTATAAAACTCGAAGATCATTTTATAAAACTCGAGAAGCCGTTTTATAAAACTCAAAGATCATTTTATAAAACTCGAAGATCTTTTTATAAAACTCGAGAAGCCGTTTTATAAAACTCGAAGATCGTTTTATAAAACTCGAGAAGCCGTTTTATAAAACTCGAAGATCGTTTTATAAAACTCGAGAAACCGTTTTATAAAACACGAAGATCGTTTTATAAAACTCGAATATCGTTTTATAAAACTCGAAGATCGTTTTATAAAACTCGAGATCGTTTTACAAAGCCGCGAAAAACCGGAACCGCCGTAAAACGCGAAAAAATCCAAGCTGGCTTAGTTCGCCGGTGGGCGAACTAGTCCCATCTCGACTAGTTCGCCCACCGGCGAACTAAGCCAGCTCGGCTTAGTTCGCCGGTGGGCGAACTAGTCTCATCTCGATTAGTTCGCCCACCGGCGAACTAGTCCCGTCCCGGCTAGATTGCCATTGGGCGAACTAAGAGGTGCTGACTTTGCCCCACTGGTACTTTTCGCCTAGTTCGCCATATGGCGACCTAGCCAAGCTGAACTAGCTCGTCGTACGTCGAGCCGACCATCCCGAGCCTCGATCTCCCACATCCTTGATTCAAGGCATACGTCCTTCGGCACGATCGTATTCCGAATCGAAATGTGTCCCGTTTCGTCTCGACCCGTCCTATCGTTTGAGTTTTACGATAAAAACCGTAAAACTCCGTTTTTCCGAAAATAACTCGAAGAAATCGTATAAAACGGTAACGGTTAATCAAAACACCGAACATCACCTAAACTATACGATTTATCCGAGATTCTTCGTTAAGATTATAAAAAATGCGTTTTTAATAAAGACGTCGAGAGAATCGTAAAAAACGGCATCGGATCAGGAAACGGTCTCGTTAAAGTCGTAAAACGGTTTTTATCGTAAAACGGCCCGAAAGGTCCTAAAACACGAGAAAAACCCATCTCGCGACGTTAACAAAATCAAACCCGTAGATACGATAACGCTTTGACGGTCTACTCGCAGACGGAAGATAAAAGGCAAGTTTGAAGATAAATAAAAGATTTCCGCAGAAGAAAAGGATGGATCGACAGATATGGAAAGTTCCCAAAATATTCGGTTTCGAGCAAAATGGAAACACTAAAACCGCCTAAGGAGGAGTATATAAGGAGGAGGCATAGGGCAGAAACTGGGACACGAGTTTTCAGAGCTTTCACCACCAAACTTAGCATTTAGGCAATTTTCCGTTTTCGTTATCGAGCTGCGTCTCAACTAGGGTTTTAGTCTTAGATTGCTAGAACTAGGAATTTCGCCGACGGCTCACGCAGCTAAGGCAACTCTCGTTGTAACCGTTCTTACGCGAATTCGGAATAAGAATCCTTCTTGCTNGCTAGAACTAGGAATTTCGCCGACGGCTCACGCAGCTAAGGCAACTCTCGTTGTAACCGTTCTTACGCGAATTCGGAATAAGAATCCTTCTTGCTCTCAATCTCGTTTTTCTTTTTATATCTTTCAATTTATTCATATTAATCGCGTTCTTGGTTACTTGTCGTTGGCTTTCGCAGAGATCCGGTTCCTCTGGAAAATTCGGGTTTTCCTAACTTTCCTTATTTTACGGAAATTGACAAGTCTGAATCTCGGTTCCCACAACGAACGAGAAAAGACATGCCCAATCTGAACGGCGACGTCATCTCGTTCGAGAAAAGAGCAACGATCGATTCGATCAAACCTCTCAACGATCTTCTCGTTATCGAGCTGACGATCCAGAATATGGACGTCGCAAGGATATTAGTCGATACCGGAAGCTCGGCTGATATCATCTTCAAAAATACTCTCGAGAGAATGGAAATTGATATGTCCGAAATTGCAGAAAACGCAAGCCTGTTAGTAGGACTCTCGGGGGAAATCACCATGACCCTCGGAACGATCAGCCTGACGGTTCGCGCCGGGAGCAGAGTGAAAAACGTCGAATTCCAAGTCGTCGATCGACCCATGTCTTACAACGCAATCGTAGGGACACCGTGGTTAAATTCGATGCAAGCGATTCCATCGACGTACCATATGTGTCTCAAGTTCTCAACTCCGCATGGAATTGAAACAATATGGGGAAATCGGAGGACCTCGCAAGTTTGCTACGCCGCAGATTTAAAACGAAAAAATCTGCCGGTCGACGTTTCTTCCAAAAAGAAAAAGAAGTCGACAGCCCTCGACAAAGCCCCAAAACAAGATAAAACGAAACTCTTATGGCAGTTGCGAGCGGCCGAGGCTTTGGAAGGTAAACGTGAGCCAACCTGTGAACCTGTCATCTCAGTGTGCATCGACGAGGATTTTTCAGAACGCTGCGTCGAGATCGGTGCAAACCTGAGCGAGACCTTAAACGTCGAACTCCTGACATGTCTGAAACAAAACTCGAACATGTTCGCTTGGACTGCAGAAGATATCCCGGGGATTGACATAAACATCACATGTCATGAACTTAACGTTGACCCAACATCCAAGCCCGTCAAACAAAAAAGACGAAAACTGGGGCCAGAACGCGCCGAAGCGGTCAACAGCGAAGTCGATAGACTCCTCAAAGTAGGATCGATCACGGAGGTTCGATATCCTGACTGGCTCGCCAATCCCGTTGTCGTAAAGAAAAAGAACGGAAAGTGGCGAGTTTGCGTCGATTTCACCGATCTCAATAAAGCATGTCCAAGAGATAGCTATCCGCTGCCACACATCGATCGTTTGGTCGAGGCAACCGCGGGAAACAAACTTTTATCTTTCATGGACGCCTTCTCAGGATACAATCAAATCATGATGAACCCTGACGATCGGGAAAAAACTGCATTCATAGCTGATCTCGGAACTTATTGCTATAAAGTGATGCCTTTCGGCCTTAAGAACGCCGGTGCGACTTACCAACGACTCGTCAATCGCATGTTCGCCGAAGAACTCGGAAAAACGATGGAAGTATGCATCGACGATATGCTTGTGAAATCACTCGAAGAACGAGAGCATGTCGTGCACCTCCAAGAATGTTTCGAAAGGCTCAACCTTCATAACATGAAGTTAAACCCTGCGAAATGCCGATTCGCCGTCGCATACAGAGAATTTCTAGGGTATCTCGTCACTTACCGCGGGATCGAGGTTAATCCGAAACAAATCACGGCATTGATAGAAATGGTTTCTCCCAGAACAAAACGCGAAGTACAAAGATTGACCGGCAGGGTCGCAGCACTTAACCGATTTATCTCGCGATCAACGAATAAATGTCTACCTTTCTACGAAACGTTAAAAGGAAACAAAAAGTTCGAATGGTCTGAATAATGCGAGAAAGCTTTCCAACAGCTGAAACATTACCTGGCTACCCCGCCAGTACTCGCAAAACCTGTAGAAGGAGAACCATTATTCCTCTATATCGCAGTGTCGACAACCGCCGTAAGTGGCGTCCTTATTCGGGAAGAACGCGGCGAACAAAAACCGATCTTCTACGTAAGTAAAACGCTATTGGACGCGGAGATGCGATATCCGATGATGGAGAAATTGGCTTTGGCCGTAGTCATGTCGGCAAGAAAGTTAAGACCATATTTCCAATCTCACACCATCATCGTGCCCACCTCGTTCCCTCTTCGCACCATTTTGCATAGTCCCAGCCAATCGGGAAGATTAGCAAAATGGGCGATCGAGCTGAGCGAGTACGATATTGAATATCGCGCAAAGACTTGTGCGAAATCGCAAGTACTCGCGGACTTCATAGTGGAACTCCCAACGGGAAGCACGTCCAACCAAGAGCCGAACTCGACTTGGATCTTATACGTTGACGGATGCTCATCCAAACAAGGCTCTGGGATCAGAATCCGACTTGCATCCTCGACGGGAGAAGTATTGGAACAGTCATTCCGATTAATTTTCCACGCTTCGAACAACGAAGACGAGTATGAGGCCTTGATCGCAGAACTACGATTAGCTCACGGACTGAAGATTCGTAATCTCCACGCATACTGCGACTCCCAGCTAGTGGCTAGTCTGTTCAGCGGAGAATATGAAGCAAGGGACGAGAGAATGGAAGCATATCTGATCTTGGTAAAAGATCTGACCCAGAAGTTCAATCAATTCGCTCTTACTAGGATCCCTCGAGCAGAAAACGCCCAGGCAGACGCCCTGGCCGCTTTAGCATCCAGCTCAGATCCTGTTATGAGTAGGGTAATTACCGTTGAATTCATCGAACATCCTAGTATCGGACCACCCATAGTCATAAACCTGATCAATGAACCAGAAGGCGACATGGACGAAAGGCACTCAGCCAAAGATCAGTCCGATTACGGATTCGATCGTCTGTGGATGGAAACGATTCTCGCATACATAACCAACAGAGAACTTCCACCGGAAAAATTGGTGGCCCGAAAAATAAAAACTCAGGCCGCACAGTATGTCGTAATGGACGGAGAACTTTACAAATGGAGATTCTCCGGAACACTGATGACTTGCGTGCAAGGGGAAAAAGCACAGCGGGTTATGCAGGAAGTGCACTCCGGATCTTGCGGAAACCATTCTGGCGGAAGATCTCTCGCAATAAAAATCAAGCGCCACGGATATTTCTGGCCAACGATGATAAAAGATTGCGAAGATTTTTCGCGAAAATGCGGGAAGTGCCAGCGGCACGCTCCGACTATTCACTAACCAGCCGAAGTCCTTTCATCTATTTCGGCACCATATCCGTTCATGTGGTGGTCAATGGATATAGTCGGGCCGATGCATGCGTCAAAACAAAAATGCTTCCTTCTGGTTCTGACCGACTTCTTCTCTAAATGGGTTGAAGCCGACTCTTACGCAAGCATCAAAGACGCCCAAGTAGAAAAGTTTCGTATGGAGAAACATAGTCTGTAGACACGGAGTACCATATGAAATCGTAACAGACAACGGATCTCAGTTTATCTCGACTAGATTCGAAGCTTTTTGCGAAAAATGGAAGATATGATTGACCAAATCGACTCCAAGATATCCTCAAGGCAACGGACAAGCCGAGACCATTAATAAAACTATCCTCGACGGTCTCAAAAAACGCCTCGATGCCAAAAAGGGCAAGTGGGCCGAAGAGCTCGAGGAAGTTTTATGGTCGCACCGCACGACCCCGAGGCGAGCGACGGGCGAAACTCCTTTTGCCCTCGTTTACGGGAAAGAATGCATGATTCCCGTAGAAGTCCAATTTCCGGGAGTACGCAGAAGGTTGCTCCCAGAAAGGGAAGAGTAAAATAACTCAATGCTCCTCGACGAACTCGATTTGATTAACGAACGACGGGATCAAGCCCTCGTCCGAATTCAAAACTATCAGCAAGCAGCCGCGAAGTACTACAACGCAAACGTACGAGGTCGCAGATTTCACGAAGGAGAACTAGTCTTACGAAAAGTCTTTGAAAATACCGCAGAACGAAACGCCGTTAAATTAGGGGCGAACTGGGAAGGACCGTACAAGGTCATAAAGGTAGTCCGGCCTGGAGCATACGAAATCGCAAACATGCAGGGTATCAAAATTCCCAGGTCCTGCAAAGCGATGCATCTTAAAAAATATTATCACTAGGCAATGAGTCCGCAAAACACTGAACTACGAGACGGCTTGATCCCCTTAAAAGGGTACGTAGACATCTTGTCGCAAGACAAGACCAGCTGTTCCCCCTCGTTCAAAAGGGGGGGGGAGTAGGTGAGTATACGTATACTCGTACACTCCCGAATTTCAAACTCGAAATTTCTCAAACTTTTTCAGCAAACGCATTGAAAGAAAAAAACGAAATTATGAATATAGCGAGACGTCGCCAATGTTCGGAAAAACGTTCCTCTTCAAAAAACAATAAACAGTCCGTCTGCGACTATAAAATACGCAAAACTTCTTAACATACGTATCCTTCGCGAAGGCCCAAACTACGTAAACATCTATCACTTAAAAATAGTTTGTTGCTGATCACAACAAACTCGCAACAGTCCTAAACAAACTTAAGTTATCTCGCAGAGATAGCTCTCGAACACCCGACACAAAGGTAATAGCACTATAAAAGAAATCCAAACTTTTGATCAGCACTTCCGGGCAACTTAAAAATTGTTCCCGGTGAGATGCTCGGTTCCAACAAGACGAATCATATAAGCCGAGAACCTATCGCAGATTCTAAATCGGTATGGAATCAGGTTAAAATCGCTACAGGCAAAACGAAAGCCGACTAGTCATCGCATAGCCTTAATCCGAAAGTAAACCTAGGTCTTGCCCTAAACCCAGCACACTGGTCGCTAACGTCTCAAGGCATGGATCGAGATCCTAAAGCCATGTCTCTTCGTCTATATCCAAACGCTCACTCGATTTGCTAAACATCCTAAAACGAGCAAACGAATAAGGCGATCCACTAAGGGAACGGAATGCGAGACGAGAACTCGCGGACCTCCCACAATATCAACTCAAAATAGAAGGTTTAAATAAAACTGATTGTCCATTACGAAAATAAAAAAGTTGCCGAATCAACGAGGGATTCAAAGCCATAAAAGGCCAGTCTCGAACAAGTACAAAAGCCGTACTCGGCCAAATACATAAAAATCTATTTTTTAAAAATTCTCGTATGAGACTACAACTTCAAACACCCTCTGCATGCGGAGCCTCATCTTAACCCATCTCATCACCTTCGCCTTCGACATCGATCTCCGGATCGTGGTTCTCGTCTACATCAGGCTGAGGGACGCTTTCGGCAGCAAAAGCTAGACCAGAGTCATTTTCCTCGACAGGAATATCCCCTTCGGTCGCACAGGCAATCGATCCCTCAAAACTCTTCATCTTACGCTGAAGTCTGCGCAGCTCCGAAGCCTTGGACTTCTTCGCATCCTTCGCCTTGATCAGAAGAATCGCAGTCTTTCCAAGGTCACGTTCCAAATCGCTAATCCGAACCTCAAACTGAGATATCTCCGCGGAATGAACACCCTCTATAGTCTTAAATTTTCCCTCGAAATGATCAGACCTCTCCTGCGACTCAGCCAACTCCTTGGTTAAACGTTTAACCTCAGACCCACACTCTTTGATCATCCCGTCGATCAATGAAACGAACAGGAAAATTCAAGGTGGGCGTTCAGATACGAATAGAAAACTATAGCTTTCATTTTTTTTTTTTTAAAAGAAGAAAGCATAATTCTGCGAATCCATACCTTGGTGCGGTGTTGCGACATCAGAACCATGCTCGGCGCCTTGCTTGATAAAGCTCCAGTCTCTGGACCCTTCGCACCTCTCTTCCTCTTGGGAGCATCGGGGTTCGGGCAAGCTCTCTTACGACCCTTGGTTGAAGCAGGCAATGTTGCACTAAGTGCCGGAAGTCCCAGAACAATCACCCTCTTGGCCGGAGGAGTAGGTCTAAGAGCCGTAACCGGGTCAACCGCAGTAGGAGCCGAAACCGGTTCAACCATGGTAGGAGCCGTGACCGGTTCGACTACGGTAGGAGCCATAACCGACTCGCCCACTGAATGAGTTGCAACCGTTCCGACCTCAGCAAAAACAGCAGCACTCTTGACTGCGACAAGGGGCGGGACAACAGACGAACCCGATAGTTCAGTGACGACATCCATCGAGGATTTCACCACCGTATCCGTCGCGTCGTCCAAAATAGCCTTAACCTCTCTCGAGATAACGGATGGATCCACCAGAGGTACACCACTCGACACTGCATCCTCCTCAGCATCGCTGCGGTCCATCTCGTCTTGAAACAAGAGAAACTCGGAAATCCGAGCGTCATGCGGATGTGCCGTGGGGTTGTCACCAGATGGAACTTCATAGTTTTGTTGATCACCTTGGAAAGAAGACATCTTGAAGTTTTTCTAGAGAGAAGTTGGAGAGGAACTTGAGGGAAGAAAGATATGGGAAGTAATGATCCAATAGTTATAGAAAAAAGAGAGCTCTCCCTCGTAATGAGAAAAAATCTCAGCCGTAGATTCCGATTATAAGCTAACTCCATCCGCCCGCAAAATTTCCTCCAAGAATTTGCAGGCTGGGGGGCTAACTGTTGGTGTCAAAAACCGTAATCTCGAAATCAACGTCTAAGATGACTTCTGTAAAAAATGGAATCATTACTATCCGCAAGAATCATTTTATAAAACTCGAGAATCGTTTTATAAAACTCGAAAATAGTTTTATAAAACTCGAGAATCGTTTTATAAAACTCGAAGATCGTCTTATAAAACTCGAGAATCGTTTTTCGAAGTCGCAAAAAACCGAAACCGCCACAAAACGCGAACTAGTCACGACTAGTTCGCCAGCAGGCGAACTAGGAACCCCTCGACTAGTTCGCCAGCAGGCAAACTAGAGACTTCCCGACTAGTTCGCCTGCTGGCGAACTAAACCGGGCTGGCTTAGTTCGCCAACAGGCAAACTAGAGGCTCCTCGGACAGCTGGACTGGACCGGCTCGATTCTCCGTACGTTGAACCGACCATCTCAAACCTCGATCTCCCGCATCCCCGATTCGAAACTTACGCCCTTCGACACGGTCGCATTCTGAACCACGGCCGAAATGTCTCTCGTTTCGTCTCGATCCGACTTATCGTTCGAGTTTTATGATAAAAACCGTAAAACTCCGTTTTCTCGAAAAGAACTCGAAGAAATCATACAAAACGGTAACGGTTAAACAAGACACCGAACATCGCCTAAATTATACGATTTATCCGAGATTTTTCGTTGAAATCGTAAAAAACGTATTTTTAATAAAAACGTCGAGTAAATCGTAAAAAACGCGTTTTTAATAAAAATGTCGAGTAAATCGTAAAAGACGGAAATTATTAACCGAGAAACAAACATAGCTAAAACATCACGATTAACTCGAGGAATTTACTAAAAACGGCATTGAATCAGGAAACGATTTCGTACAAGGTCGAGAAACGGATTTATCGTAAAACGGCCCGTAAGGTCCTAAAACGCGATAAAAGCCCATCCCGCGATCTCGACAGAATCTAACCCGTAGATACGATAAAGTTTTGACGATTTACTCGCAGAAGGGAAATAAATGCCAAGCTTGAAGATAAAAGGCAAGTTTGAAGATAAATAGAAGATTTCCGCGGGAAGAAAGGAAGGATGGAGATAAATGGAAATTTCCTGATAAACTCGAATCCGGGAAAAATGGAAAGATTGAGACGCCTGGGAAAGGAGTATATAAGCCAGAAGCATAGGGAAGAGGAGGGGGACGAAAATCAGCCAAAAAAAAGGCGGCTGTTTGCTTAGGAATTTAGGACTTAGCGTTTAGACTAGCAATCCAGATCCTTAGAACGTTTCGACGTCTAAGTTCTTCAGTTCTCTTTGTAACAATTGTCGATTTCTTACTTAGCAAAAGCTTTCACACAAATTATTTATTCTCTGTTCTTCGCTATTCATCCATATTCTGTTAATTTCGTTTGTTTTAGTGATTTCCGCAGAGATCCAGGACCTCAGGAAAATTAGGGTTTCTTCCTAAGTTTCCATATTTGACGGAAAATTGACAGTGTGGATTTCGGTTCCCACAATCATGAAAATTAATCGATTGCTTATTATCTCAATAGATCTGTATCGTCTTCGATTTGCAATTTACAGTAACAACCAAGTTGTGATTTTATTTTTTTAGGAACAAATTAACATGCCGAAAACACGAGGAGGAAAAACGCCTCAAGTTAGAAGAAGCAGACGTTCCCAAGGTTTGGAAGCAGAAACATAATTCATTAACCCGGTCCGAACCAAAATCCGTAAGTTTTAAATAAGCCAAAAAAAGATGCTATTGAAGAAGAAACCGTTGAAATAAGGCAAGAAGGTGGTGAAGAAGAAGGAACAAAGATTTCTGAATAAGTTCGTGAATTTCATGAGGAGGAAGTTGATGGTGATGAAGTTGAAGTGGGAAAAGATGTTGGTTCTGAAGTTCCAGAGGTAGAAATAGAAGATGATGATAATGGAGTTACTGAAGAACATTCTAAGCCTACAGAAGCTGGTAATGGAGTTACTACAGAACATTCTCAGCCTACAGAAGCTGAGGATGAAGTTCTTGAAGAACCTTCTCGTCCGACAGAAGCTGACACCCAAGCTGAGAATGGCATTTCAGGAGCTGAAGCACCGCCATCTGATGGAAAACCAAAGAAGAACAGAGGACCCACAAAGATGCGTAAAGTGGCCAAGGATCCTGAAGAGAAGGTTTTTGTGTCATTCACTTAGTTTGGCGAACATGTAGGTCCTGGATCAGTGACACTGTCATCGTTCCTCGGACCTCTTGTACGCGAACACGTGACTGTACTTCTTGATGATTGGATGAATCTTGATCAGCAGACAAAGGACACACTATGGGAGGAAATTCAGGTATATATATATGCACTTAACTCTATTGTATATATGTCTTTGTAAGGATTATAATATGTTATGTTTGTATACATTACTGCAGGCGAGGTTCGATTTGAATGAACAGTGGCAAAAAGATTCTGTCTTCAGACAGATGGGTTGTTTGTGGAGATGTGGAAAGTCAAGGCTTGTATCACAACTTCGAGATGCAAAAAGTAGCACAGAGAGATTAGCTCTGAAACCAAGCAACATTCGATATGTTCAAGTTTGGAGCTCTTGGGTTAAGAGTAGGACTTCATCAGCATTCAAGGTGACGTAAACAGAGCATTTGGTTTTTAAGTGTTTAATTTGGAGATTTGATTGATGAAATTTGCTTTAATGATATTCTAGGCAAAGAGTGACAAGTACAGAGCACTTAGGAGGGCTCAGATTCCTCACACCACTAGTCGTAGAGGAATGAATCGTCTAGCTTGTGAAATGGTAAGTAACAGTATGTAATTATATTAGATATAATGATAGAACATCTGATAATAAAACAATAAATCACCTGTAGAAAAAAAGAGTGCAGACCCTAATAAGATTAACCGGAGCAAGGTCTTGATAGCAGGTCACACTCACAACGATGGTAGACTTGTTAGACCTGAGTTTGCTGAAACCATTGTAAGATTTCAATATCTGATTAATTAAGTTACTCTTTTTGGTATTGATAAGGACTATAACTTATATTGTATTGTCTGAGGACAAAATTATTTCACTTGATAGTCAAATGGACTCCACATCCACTGTTAATATAAAAGACGATGCTGTTAGTCAAGTGTTGGGAGTAGAAAAACCTGGACGAGTCAGAGGGTTGGGAAGAGGGATTACTGCTATGAAGCTAGCATTTTTGTCAGCTAGAAACTCCAAACTTGCAGACTTGGAAACCGAGCTTAAAGAATTGAGGAACCAGCTACGTGACTTAGCTAGAAATAAGGTGAATTTCCTAAAGTCTTTTACTACGTATAATATGTAGAATTTGATTAAGTGATATAAAATCTTTGATTCATTTTATTTCTTGACAGAAAAAAATGATGATTGTGTTTCTCCATCTGAGTTTAGTTATGAATACAAAGAAGGAACTAGAGTTCAACTACTTGATTGGTGTGAGTCAAAAGATGTTGTTGTAGCTGAAGGATAATGGTGCTCTTTTGAACCTACATACAAGATTGGTCGCATTCCAATTGGTCCTAACGCGGCAGCGGTTGTTGTTAAGTTGGTATCAAACCTGAAGGCATCTGTCTGGAGGCCAACTACGGATGTGAGTAATCTTCAGGAAGCAGTGGGATGCAAGATTCCATGGCCAATGGATAAACTGATACTAAATAGTGCATCGAACAACCATCCAGTTTCCTCGGATGTGTTAGGATCAAAGGTAATTCCATTAGCAGATATACTTAGGTTTGTATTTTGAAATTCAACATGATCACTAACCATATGCATTATGAATTTAGCATACTAGTGAAGATGATCTTGAAAGGTGCAAAATCTACGATTGGGTTAATGGCGTTGAGGTAATCGCTGAAGGTTATATGGGTTCCACTGACCCACATGAGCTGGTCAACAATGTTCATTTGGGTCCGAATGCTGTAGTTGTGAGAATTGCTAAAGTGGTTGATGGGAAAGCTTTTCTATGGAGGCCAACAACTGACATGACAACAATGAGTGATGCTGTTAATGAAAAGATCGCATGGCCGCTCCATAATGTATCAGTAATTAAAGTTTCTGAAGATCCAGGCGAAACTACTTTAAGAAAGCCTTCTTTGGTAAATTTACAATCTTATTCTTTTTTGTAAATTATGTTACAACATTTTATTTAGATGTACTTGCTGGGATGTATATGTTGTGCTTGTAGACTCCAAGTGGCAGCACTAGTTCTACCAGATCAGGTCCAAGGAAGAAGTGCATTTTGTTGGACCATAACAACTCAGGACGAAAAGTCGCATAAGGCAGAGTAAGTGTACTGATCCATCAACTCTTGTCCATCACGTCCCGTTAGGTCCCAATGCAAGTCGGGTCTTGGTTGAAGTGGCCTTGATTGAAGATGCACCTCTATGGAGACCAAATTCTTTTCTCGAAGACATATCAGATGCTGTGGGCAGCACAGTGGCTTGGCCTAATGATAAGATCATGTATGTTTGAAAAAAGTGTATGTTTGATTGTAATCTTTCAGTTGTTAAGACATATCTATCGTGTATCCTTGAAGTATTCTGTTTGGTTGCTAAGACATATCAACCTTATTTATGATCAGCCTTATTTATCGTCTATGCTTCTCAATTTGGGGTTTATTTAGGGATTCAACCCTATTATAACGAATTTAGGGTTTATTTAGGGATTCAACCTTATTGTAACGATTTTAGGTTTTAGGGATTCAACCCTATTATAACGAATTTAGGGTTTATTTAGGGCTTCAACCCTATTGTAACGATTTTAGGGTTTAGGGATTCAACTCTATTGTAACGATTTTAGGGTTTTATTAAGGGTTTAAATATTCAACTAAATTTTAATATATATATATATCGAAAATATGTAAGATTACTAATAATATTCATGATTATTAGCTACTCATCTCATATTTGTATCAAATAATACTCTCAACCATTAGCTTGATTTAAAACAATAGTTTTATTTTAGACATAAACATTTTATACTAATCGCAGACATACAAATAATATTTTTAAAAAATACTAACACTTACAGATATTAAAAGTTTTTATTAATTATAATTAAGTATAACATTTTAAATGGTCTCTACAAAATTTTCAGCCATTTTCGTGCATTTTTAATGAATAATCCCCTCCCCCACAAAGGATTATAATTGAATAAGTATAATTATTTTATACTCATCTCACTCGACCATTAAGAAGAAAGGGCGCAGATAGATGACATGGCTTCATACAACCCATTGGATCTTTTTTTTAATCTGAGTTCAATCTCCTTCTGCGATACGAATCTCCATCGAAATTCCGAGTTTCAATCTCCATCAAAAATCCGAGTTTCAATCTCCTACTGCGATACGAATATCAAATCTAGGGTTTAGTTCCATCCATCGTAAGCCTCAGTTAAGTTCCATTCAATTCTGAGTTCAATCTTCTTCTGCGATACGAATCTGAGTTCAATCTCCTTCAGATATGGAAAAAGCATGGGTTTGGCTTCCAAGGTAGTAATCTTTTATTTTGTTCTTTTCTGTTTGGAGATAGCCTTCATGTCTAAAAGTAATCTTCTAATTTGTTCTGTAGTAATCTCTTGTTTTGTTCTTTTCCGATTAAAATATATAGGGCCAGTCTCAAATATTCGGAAGGAGTAACACGTTTTGTTACTGCATCAGCGAGGAGGTTAGGAGATCCTACAGAAATATCATGTCCCTGTACTCACTGCAGAAACCTCTCACATCAAGTCTTAGAAAAAGTAACGGAGCATCTTGTTTTTAGGGGTATGGATAAGAAGTATATGAGGAGTTCTTGTTGGAGCTTTCATGGTGAAAGAAGGTCTGATATGACTGATACTACTCCTCAATCAGAAACTGAGGCTTATGGTTTGCTAAGGACGGCTTATTTTGATAGTGAATACACTGAACCACCATCTGATCACATTGGAGGAGAACGTGCACATTGTGAACCTGCTGAAGAATCTGAGTTTAGGCAGAAGTTGAGAGATGATGAAAGTCCATTGTACTTGACATGTAGCAAGCACACCAAAGTTTCTGCTATCATGGCCCTTTACCGCATCAAAGTAAGGAGTGGAATGTCAGAGATTTACTTTAATCAGCTACTGTCGACAATACATGACATGCTACCAGAAGGAAATGTTCTACCAAAGTCAACAGATTCGATTAAGAAGTTCTTGAAGATTTTTGGGTTTGGCTACGATATGATTCATGCGTGCAAGAACGATTGTATTCTCTATAGGAATCATTATGAGAAAATGGAAAGCTGCCCAAGATGTAGTGCTTCTAGATGGGTAGTTGATAAGCACAGTAATGAAGAAAAGAAAGGGATCCCAGCGAAGGTCTTAAGGTATTCCTTGATCAAGGACAGATTCAAGAGGATGTTCAGATCAGTAAGGATGGCTGAGGATTTGCGTTGGCATGCCAACAATGCCACTGAAGATGGTGTAATGCGACATCCTGTTGACTCGTTATTTTGGGCTCAAGTGAATAATAAGTGGCCTAAATTTGCTAATGAAGCAAGAAACCTTCGACTCGGTCTTTCAACAGATGGGAAGAACCCTTTCTCTATCCAGAACAAAAATTATAGTACATGGCCAGTGTTGTTAGTCAACTACAACTTGCCACCAACTCTGTGTATGAAGGCTGAGAACATCATGTTGACCATGTTGATCCCTGGACCAACAGCTCCGAGCAACAACATTGATGTCTATCTAGAACCACTGATAGATGACTTAAAAGAATTGTGGAGTGAGGGGATTCAGGCATACGACTCATTCATGAAAGAGAAGTTTACATTAAAAGCTATGTTGTTCTGGACTATTAGTGATTACCCGGCTTTAGGGACTTTGGCAGGTTGTAAAGTTATAGGGAAACAAGCATGTAATGTTTGTGGAAAGGATACACCAAATAGGTGGCTGAAGTTTAGTCGCAAGTATGTGTATTTGGGGAATAGGAAGCGACTAAGCCCTAGACATCACTACAGGCGCAAAAAGGGTTGGTTTGATAATACAGTAGAGAACGAGACTGCTAACAGGATTCAAACCGGTGCAGACATATTTGCTACACTAAAGGACTACAAGAATGATTTTGGAAAACCTTTGAAAAAGAAAAATAAAAGGAAGAGAAAAGTCTTGTCAGAAGATCAGGTGGCTGAAGACGATGAGAATGACGAAACGAGTGATCAATGGAGGTGGAAGAAGCGATCAATATTTTTCGATTTACCATACTGGAAGGTATTACAAGCTATTGTTAGATTGAGATACTATTTTCATATTATGTGTATCCTGATCATGGTGTTTTAAATGTGTTAGGATTTGCCGGTGCGTCACAACATTGACGTGATGCACGTAGAAAAGAATTTTTCTGATGCATTATTGTCAACACTGATGTAGAGTGCTAAGTTAAAAGATGGCCTTAAAGCGAGACAGGACTTAGAAGATATTGGAATCCGGAAAAACTTGAGCACACAGGTACGGGGAAAGAGATTCTACTTGCCTCCCGCATCTTATTGGCTCAGTAAGGAAGAAAAAAAAGATATTTTGTCAAAGATTGTCTGCGTTCAGAGGGCTTGACGGCTACTGCGGTAATATTGCAAACAGTGTTTCTGTTAATCCTCCTTTGATTGGGAGTCTTAAGTCCCATGATCATCATGTACTAATACAAAATCTGTTACCTGCTGCATTACGAGGGTTGCTTCCTAAAGGACCAAGAGTTGCGGTAACTCGAGTATGTAACTACTTCAACAGATTGTGTCAGCGTGCTATTGATGCGGAGAAGCTGATAACTTTGGAAAATGAGTTTGTGGAGACAATGTGCCAACTTGAGCGGTTCTTTCCTCCATCGCTCTTCGACTTCATGTTCCACCTTCCTTTACACCTAGCAAGAAAGGCACGTTTGGGAGGACCTGTGCACTTTCGCTGGATGTATCCATTTGAGAGGTTTGTTTTCTATTCTAGAACTGGTTTTTCCGATCAACAGAGAGGTTTGTAAAGAATATTTCTGTATTTTTTGAGTTGTAGGTACATGAAAACACTCAAGGCATATGTAAAGAATTTCGCTAGGCCAGAAGCATGTATGGCTGAGGGGTACTTAGCTGGAGAATGCATGGCCTTTTGTTTGGAGTTCCTCAAGAATTCTTTACCAGTTGAAGAAGCACTAAATCGTAATGAAAATCTTCAGTCTAATGGAATGGATCTTGAAGGTCGACCACTGCAAAAGAGAACGGAGTTTATTCTAATCAGAGAAAGATAGAGACATAGCACATCGATATGTTTTGATGAATATGGCAACTATGGATCCCTATGTTGAGTAAGTTCTATTGTCCCTCTCAGATACAGATTCTTTTTATAAGTCTTATAACTCTCAACTTTGTCAAATCAGGATGCATTTACAAGAATTGCAAGATAATGATGCTCGATGCGCAACAAACGAAACTTTGTTATGGAAATATCACACCCAACAATTCGCTGAATGGGTGAAGAATAAGGTTTGTAACACTTCACTATCTGTTTACTTTTCTGTTCATATATAGGTCACACAGTTACATCCTTATTAGATACCTTCTAACTCAAAGGATCATTCTACGAAGCTGAGATGGTTGGCCTATGGACCAAGATTTACTGCTCATACCCATAAAGGTTTTGTCATTAACGGGAACCGATTTCACACAGAATCCGTTAAGCGAAAGACTCAGAATAGTGGAGTCACTTACGAAGCTTTCAGCATGTGTCGATCTTCTGCAAGAGATACAAGACATTCAGCCGATATGGTCACATATTATGGAGTGATAACCGAGATCATTCTCCTCGACTACCACATGTTCAGCGTTCCTTTATTCAAGTGTAATTGGGCGAACAGAGGCTACGGTGTTAAGGAACAAGATGGTTTCACCCTTGTCAATCTTCATGTCAACCAAGCGCCATATTTACAAGATCCATACATTCTACCATCACAAGCGAAACAGGTATTTTACTCTAGAGAAGATGAAGAATCGCCTTGGTATGTTGTTATGAGAGCATCACCAAGAGGATATCATGAACTCGAGACAGAGGAAGACATTGTCGGACCACCATTACCTACACAGGAATTTGATGATGCAGCGCAATTGTCTGATGATGAAAGTTTTTGTATTAGGGATGATTGTGATGGAATTATTGTTGCGGATTAATTTTGTTGAGATTTGATTTGATTTTTTTTGTTTTTGAATATTTTGATTTTATTATAATATTAATTTGAATGAAATTTTATTCTATATTTTTTGTATTCTTTTCAAAATAAAATATTAAATTAAATTTGTCATAAACGAAATTAAAAAATTACATTTTAAAAATGCAATGAAAAATTCAAATATTGCTATTGATAGAACACTACAATAGTAGTTAAAACATGCTATAGTAAAATTTAAAAACTGCTATAGTAAAAATGTTATAATAACATTTTCGACACGCTATTAAAAAGAATTACAATTGCATTAACGAAAACGCTATTACTAAATTAATATCAATAGCAGCTACAAAAACCGCTATCTAATGGACCAGACCTATTATCGCGGGCGATGTTGGAGCGCTTTCTACAACGCTATGGTATCGTACGATAGCGCTTTTCGGGTGCTATTAAACCCCTTATTTCTTGTAGTGAAATATGTAGCACGTTCGAAACATGATAGATTTACTTCTTCTTTTGGATAGTTGTATGAGTTGTACCCATCAGTCACGTTAATCTCCTTTGACGAGAATCAGTCTTTACTGGTTTTAGCCACTAGTTGGCGGTGAGGTAAAGCATCTCTAATTGAAGGATGATTGCGGTTGATGGTCTCTTAAGCTGATTTGAAGCTAGGTTCAGAAGAGTCGGCGTTTATTTAACGGTCTGACAAAGAATCAAGCTTGGATCTGACTTGAGTTTTCCCTGATTTAACTACGGTGAATAAGGCATCTCTGATTCAAATGAATATGGCTTAGGTGGAGTACAAGAAGAAGCAAACCCAAGTGTTGGTGTCAAAATCGGTCACAACGGAATCAATGGCAAAAAGTCTCCGCGGAAAATATAAAAGAAATCGTTTTATAAAACTCGAAGAATCGTTTTATAAATCTCGAAGAATCGTTTTATAAAACTCGAGAATGGTTTTATAAAACTCGAGAATCGTTTTACAAAACTCGAAGAATTGTTTTATAAAACTCGAGAATCGTTTTATAAAACTCGAGAATCATTTTATAAAACTCGAAGAATCGTTATAAAACTCGAGAATCGTTTCATAAAACTCGAAGACCGTTTCATAAAACTCTAAGACCGTTTCATAAAACTCGAAGAATCATTTCATCAAACTCGAGAATCGTTTTATAAAACTCGAGAATCGTTTTATAAAACTCGAAGAATCGTTTTATAAAAATCGAGAATCGTTTTATAAAACTCGAAGATCGTTTTATAAAACTCGAAGATCGTTTTATAAAACTCGAGAATCGTTTTATAAAACTCAAGAATCATTTTATAAAACTCAAGAATCGTTTTATAAAACTCGAAGATCATTTTATAAAACTCGAGAATCGTTTTATAAAACTCGAAGATCGTTTTATAAAACTTGAGAAGTCGTTTTATAAAACTCGAAGATCGTTTTATAAAACTCGAGAATCGTTTTATAAAACTCGAGAATCGTTTTATAAAACTCAAGAAATCGTTTTACAAAACCGCGAAAAACCGAAACCGCTGCAAAACGTGAACTAGTCACGACTAGTTCGCCTGCTGGCGAACTAGGCCAAGCTGGCTTAGTTTGCCAGCAGGCGAACTAGAGGCTCCCCGACTAGTTCGCCAGCAGGCGAACTAGATGCTTCCAACTAGTTTACCTGCTGGCGAACTAAGCCAAGCTGGCTTAGTTCGCCAGCAGGCGAACTAGGAACTCCCCGATTAGTTCGCCAGCAGGCGAACTAGAGATTTCCCTGATCTCCCGCCTCCCTGATTCGAACCTTACGTCCTTCGACACGGTCACATTCTGAACCACGGCCGAAATGTCTCTCGTTTCGTCTCGATCCGACTTATCGTTCGAATTCTACAATAAAAACCGTAAAACTCCGCTTTCTCGAAAAGAACTCGAAGAAATCGTATAAAACGGTAACGGTTAAGCAAGACACCGAACATCGCCTAAACTATACGATTTATCCGAGATTTTTCGTTAAGATCATAAAAAACGCGTTTTTTAAAAAAACGTTGAGAAAATCGTTAAAACGGCATCGGATCAGGAAACAGTCTCGTATAAAGTCGTAAAACGGTTTTTATCGTAAAACGGCCCGAAAGGTCCTAAAACATGATAAAAACCCATCTCGCGATATTAACGAAATCAAACCCGAAGATACGATAACGTTTTGATGGTTTACTCGCAGACAGAAGACAAAAGGCAAGTTTGAAGATAAATAGAAGATTTCCGCGGAAGAAAAGGAAGGATCGACAGAAATGGAAAATTCCCGATATATTCGGTTTCGGGCAAAATGGAAAGACTAAGCCGCCTAGGAAGGGAGTATATAAGAAAGAGGCATAGGGCAGAAGCAAGGGGACGAAATCCAGAGCTCTCATCTGAGACTTTTACAACTTTTCTAGACTTAGAATTTTCCGCACTTAGAAACTTAGGCTTTTTCTCAACAAGTTCGGTTTCTATGACTGGCGCTCAATTATTAGACGAACTCGCCCAGGCAGTTCGATCTCTGGTCCAGCTCTACCAACTGAACTAAGTTCGACTTGATCCTCGAAAGGGGTACGTAGGCAGCCTTTCATAAGGTTCAGTCCGAAATCAATCAAACCTTTTTTCCTATCTTTTTCTGTCATTCGTTATCGAGCTGCGACTCGACTAGATCTAGGGTTTTATATTTGTAACTCTCTGATGGCCCCTGCGGCCAAAGCCTTTGTAATTCCTTGTAATGATCGCAAAGCTCTTACGTGAATCGGAAATAAGATCGACTTTCTTTATAAATTCGTTTTATTGTGTTTTCATATTTTTCTGCATTTATTTGGTTACTTGTCGTTGGCTTTCGCAGAGATCCGGTTCCTCTGGAACACAGTTTGGCGCTAGAAGGAGGGGGGGTCGGATTACCCTTACTCATAGCCGCAAAACGCTTGATCAAAACGATGTCTGGATATATGAAAGACAAAGTCGCAACTCGCAAAAAGACGCTGGTAAAACAACTCTAGCAGCGACTGCTCGTACAGCCAACGCCCACGCAAACTCTGTAGTACTCAACAAAATCGAAAACCTAATCGCGACTCTTCGCCATGGGAAGAGCAACGAAACAAGCTCATGATTTCTATCTCATATCACTAAGGGCAACGATAAAATCTATCAAACCCCATAGTGTTTTTCTTATTTCCGATTTGGACAAATCTCACGGGTTGAGAAAAAGACATTTTCCGAGAACTTTTCGAAAAATAAAACTTGCTCTCCCAGAAACTGCGGAACAAACCGTAAGTTACTCGCGAAATAAATCTTTGGTTACTCGCGGAAAAACTTTAGGCTGTTCGCGGAAAAACCCTGGCTGTTCGCGGAAAAATCCTTAGGTAACTCGCGGAAAAACCGTAGGTTATTCGCGGCAAAACCCTATGTTACTCGCGGAAAAACCTTAGGTTATTCGTGACAAAACACTAGGCTGATCGCGGAAGAACCATAGGCTACTCGCAGAATCGGGCATTACTGTCCAGCCGAAAAGACGGTGAGTTGGACAAGCAACCTAGCATGCCATCTTGGCGAGCTGGCCGGCTTTCCACCTCGTCCTAGAGGCACTGAATTTTCCACGAGGATCCGCACAATCCAACTCATATCTATGGTGAGCCTGATCGTACTCTAAACAATAATCGCACTGCTTTTCGTTTCGTCTCAATCGGACTTTCCGTTGAGATTCTACGACGAAAACAAGTCAACTCGACTAATCGAGATCACCCGCGCCAAGAGTTTTAGCTCGCCGAACGTAGAGCTAGCCAGCTCAACATACGGTGAGCTGAACCAAGCACCTAGCTCGCCCAAGAGACGCTGACTTCGCCCCAAGGGTTCTTACCATCCAGATCGCCACACGGCGAGCAGAAAGGGTTCACCCGACTTGCCCTACGTCGAGCTGAACCAATCCTCGAGTTTCTCTCTCGAGTCTTGATCGCGCTGATTCTCGTTTCGTCTTAATCGGAATTTCCATTGGGATTTTGCGATAAAACCGCGAAGACTTGTTTCTTCGTATAAGTTCAAACCAATCGTCTAAAACGGCAACGGTTGACTTAACACCAAAGTTGCCTAAACTATACGAGAAATCTGAACTCTCTAGACCCAATCCGGTTTTAGGAAACTCTGCCACGCTAAATCGAAAACATCCAATCATAAACACGTGATTGATTTTTTCGATATACAAAGCGCACCTAGTCGGTCAAATAAAACCAGCAGTAGAAACAAGAACATGAGCTCTGATGGTTAAGTCTTCTCCCCGCTCTGATACTCTTATTTGTAATTCATCGAAGACCAGTAAGTCAAAAGACGAAGAACGAAGAATAGTCGGTCCCAAATCATCGATGAAACTAAGGTATGTCCGATTTGAAACTTTTGTTAGACTTCTAATTTCTCGTAGGTAAGAAACGAAAACGTCTTGTAAACTGCCAAGAAACCTAGAGAACTTAGAATTTAGAGGATAGTCTAGCATGCTAAGTCGTAAGCAATTTTTGTCTATCTCGATTTGTTGTTCTCTAACCATTCAGGCATAACTCACAAACCGATCCAATCTCTCGTACAACCGAGAAACGATCGCCACGCATTCAAACGTACTCATTTCCTAGAAGAAAGAAGGAGCTAGAGACGCTGACGTCGTCTTAAAACCGACTCGCTCCTAGAAATTTTTGTAAATCAGACATACTCCAAGTCATCACCGATCCACCACGGTTTTTTAATCGACCCGGATTGTCGATCATCCGAATCCTTCAAAGGAAACTCGTCTTTTTTCTTTTCGTCGAATATTTTCCCTCGCATCGAGAAAACGCTTTCTATAAAGCAAACTCTCGCCAAAACAAGCAAAAAAATATTCGGACAATGAGACACCTCGTCAAAATCATCCCAAAAGAAAACGACAATCACTAAAGACTGATCCAAACTGTCTGGGAAATAATCTCGAGGACTATACAGCATCTCTCGTCCCAACCATGCGGTTAGAAAATCTCTGCGAAACTTCAGAGTGAAACTCTATAATTTTCCGAAGTCATAGAGATCTTCTTGAACTTGATAAAACAAGTGTCGTATAAGAGTCGAAAAATTATACGAGAAATCTTTAGGCGTCAAAACAGTGCTATCATTTTCCGTCGAATCAAGTGAGTCACGGAATAATATCAAGAACATTTGTGGCAAAAGAAAAATCGAGAACACAAAGCAGCAATAGAAAACACGTCCTCCCTTCTCGCCGACTGATCATATTGCTGATCATGTGATTCATTCCGTCCGAGAAACCCGCTAAAACATTTTGCGATTAGATCTCGGTGAAATAAATTTTGGTAAAACTCTGCGAGTGACTCCGAAAAAAACATCACCGAAGAATCAAAAACTAAGCAGAAAGGTTTCTCGAAAAATCTGCGGAAACATTGTTAACCAAATGTGTCGTGTCGATTACTAAATTCATCGCCCGTTACTTACGCGAGAAATCCTTCGTATGGTCAGGATCATGTCATAACGAAGTAACTTTCGAAAGTAAACGTAACAGGTTTTGCAAAAAGTACTTTCCTTATAGCGATAACCAAGCTATACGATCCGACACTGGGAGGCCAATCTAAACTTTGCCTCCTCGCGACACGATCTGAAAGATCTCACTCTTTTGCCCATCGGTTCACGAGCATCCGCTCTCTTTCCTCTTGTTTACATCCGAGAATGAGACCGCCCCGCAAACGACTCCGCACGGGCTCTGCATCAAGCTTCTTAGGATCTGTCTCCCTCGAGTAAAAAAGAAATAACTTCCATACAAAGGAAAGTTTATACGAAACTTTCATCTTATAAATCAAACCTACAACGGAAAAACGTTTTCTATAAACACGGGCATACTTGGCATATCAAGCTTGACAAACGCTACTCGGCTATTGTCTGATCGCGCTTCACTTCAATGGCAAGTTTACAAACCGACTCGACCTTTTCGATAGCACGAAAGTGTCGTGGTCTAATCCTCTACCAAATACGATTTTGGCTGTGCGGCTGAACACAACCTTCACGCTAAGCCAATACGTTCAACGGATAATGCAAACTTGTCGAAAATCGGCAAAGTTCTGTATTCTCGCGATTCACTCTATTCCCGAAGCAAGTTGCCTACAAAATCCGACGCATAAGAAAACACTCGTACCAGAGCTCCTAAAGCCGTACGAATCTCGGAAGGTCAACACTTCACAAAGCACCGTAACGAAAAATGCTTCGTTCGGGGAAACAACTTACACGAACTCTCGGTCCTAATTGCTCTAGCACAAATCATAAAACTACCTAACATCCAAACAGGAATGTAAGTTTTAATTGCGAATATCCGCAAACGAACCAAAGTGTTCCTGCAAAGCAAGGTTAAAACAAAACCCTCGCAACACCGCGCAACATCTTCGAGCCCGCAAACGTTCCGAACACGAAATGCGGCATGTAAAATAAAAACCAAATTTCGGCACTGCGAGACGTCGCAGACCCCCAGAGATTAGTTTTTAGACATAAATACCTTCCTCGATAAAGTCATTTTCTTGGAAGACCTAACAGTCCGTCCGCGACTATAAAATTACGCAAAACTTCTTAACGTACGTATCCTTCGCGAAGGCCAAAACAACGTAAGCATCTATCGCCTAAAAAGTTTGTTGCTGATCACAACAAACTCGCAACAGTCCTAAACAAACTTAAGTTATCTCGCAGAGCTAGCTCTCGAACACCCGACACAAGGGTAATAGCGCTATAAAAGAAATCCAAACTTTTGGTCAGCACTTCCGAGCAACTTAGAAATTGTTCCCGGTGAGATGCTCGGTTCCAACCAGACGAATCGTATAAGCCGAGGACCTACCGCGGATTCTAAATCGGTATGGAATCAGGTTAAAATCGTAACAGGCAAAACGAAAGCCGACTAGTCATCGCATAGCCTCAATCCGAAAGTAAACCTAGGTTTTGCCCTAAACCCAGCACACTGGTCGCTAACGTCTCAAGGGATGAATCGAGATCCTAAAGGCATGTCTCTTCGTCTATATCTAAACGCTCACTCGATTTACTAAACATCCTAAAACGAGCAAACGAACAAGGCGATACACTAAGGGAAAAAGGAATACGAGACGACAACTCGCGGACCTCCCTCAATATCAACTCATATTCTTCACGCTACATTCATATGAATAAAAACACGCTCTTAAAAACGCAAACTGTTTTTAATAAAGCCGCAATAGCGGCAGGGACTCAGAGCCCCACACGGCCAGTCCGAAAACTATAACGGCCACGTTAGGCCAGACCAAACGGCCTACGAGGCTAGTCTCAAGGCCGGCAAAGGTCCAGATGCCATCGACATCAATGTGCTCGATAATTCCTACACGACATATAACTAGACCGTAAAGGCCTTGCTAAGAAACAGGTCATACGAACCTTAACACAGAAACGAACTACGAAAGGCTTGATCCCCTCAAAAGGGTACGTAGGCAGCCTTCACAAGGCGCAGCCCTAATCTTAAACGCTTTCCGCTCCCTGGAAAGTGGAATGATCACTTTCAATGGACCTTTCCAACCATTAATTCTGCCTAACTTAACTAAAACTGGCTAACCACTCGCAAGAACCTAACGCTAAAGGCTCAAGATTCTAGCGAGCTGGGGGGCTAACTGTTGGTGTCAAAATCGGTCACAACGAAATCAATGGCAAAAAGTCTCCGCAGAAAATATAAAAGAAATCGTTTTATAAAATTCGAAGAATTGTTTTATAAAACTCGAAGAATCGTTTTATAAAACTCGAGAATAGTTTTATAAAGCTCAAGAATCATTTTATAAAACTCGAAGAATCGTTTTATAAAACTCGAGAATCATTTTATAAAACTCGAGAATCGTTTTATAGAACTCAAGAATCGTTTTATAAAACTCGAAGAATCGTTTTATAAAACTCGAAGAATCGAATTATAAAACTCGAAAATCGTTTTATAAAACTCGAAGAATCGTTTTATAAAACTCGAGAATCTTTTTATAAAACTCGAAGACCGTTTCATAAAACTCGAAGAATCGTTTTATAAGACTCGAAGAATCTTTTTATAAATCTCGAGAATCGTTTTATAAAACTCGAAGATCGTTTTATAAAACTCGAGAATCGTTTTATAAAACTCGAAGAATCGTTTTATAAAACTCGAAGAATCGTTTTATAAAACTCGAGAATCGTTTTATAAAACTCGAAGATCGTTTTATAAAACTCGAGAATCATTTTATAAAACTCGAAGATCGTTTTATAGAACTCGAGAATCGTTTTATAAGACTCAAGAATCTTTTTATAAAACTCGAAGATTGTTTTATAAAACTCGAAGATAGTTTTATAAAATTCAAAGATCGTTTTATAAAACTCGAAGATCGTTTTATAAAATTCGAAGATCATTTTATAAAACTCGAAGATCGTTTTATAAAACTCGAGAATCGTTTTATAAAACTCGAAGATCGTTTTATAAAACTCGAGAATCGTTTTATAAAACTCGAGAATCGTTTTATAAGACTCAAGAATCTTTTTATAAAACTCGAAGATCGTTTTATAAAACTCGAGAATCGTTTTATAAAACTCGAAGATCGTTTTATAAAACTCGAAGATCGTTTTATAAAACTTGAGAAGTCGTTTTATAAAACTCGAATAAATCGTATAGTTTAGGCAATGTTCGGTATTTCGTTTAACCGTTGCCGATTTATACGATTTCCTCGAGTTCTTTCCGAGAAAACGAAGTTTTACGGTTTTTATCGTAAAACTCGAACGGTAAGTCGGATCGAGACGAAACGAGAGACATTTCGGCCGTGGTTCAGAAAGCGACCGTGTCGTAAGGTCGAATCGGGGATGCGGGAAATCGAGGCTCCGGGAGATCCCTAGATCGCCTGCTGGCGATCTA